>JAUMHB010085256.1:14190-31262 GCA_032359685.1 Pittosporum tobira
AAATTTAAATTAGTTACTTTTTTTTTTTTAAATTCTACCTTTAAATCGGTTACCGTATTTTAATTTTGTTTTTATTCTGTTATTTTTTTAAATTTTATTCATAAGAGTGTTGACATAAAATTATTTTTAACACATATGTTAATATAGCAATAACATGTTACTGATATAATCACATAATAACCGCTAAAATAAAAAATTAGAAAATCGTTACTATTTTTTTTTTTTTTTTATTTTTTTGCATGAAATTAAAAATTATCGTAGCAATTACCAAAACAGATAATTTTATTATTATTTTTGCATTAACTTAGAAAATCATCATAACTCTTACCCAAAATAACTTTTTTTCCAATAAATTAAAAAATTATCATAACTCAAACAACCAAAAATTTCAAAACCATCAAAAATATAAACAAAATATGATTAAATTGATTTTTTCCATAACATAGTAAATTACCCAAAAATAACAATATATATATGGCCATTTTAATAAGAACTATGATGATTTTCAAATTTGATGAAAAAAATTAGCCAATTTATTTTATTTTATTTATTTTTCATTAAATTGAAAAATCATCATAACTTTTATCCAAAAAAATTAATTTTTTTTTCATTTAATTGGCAAAATAATCATAGTTGTTACCAAATTGCTCATTTTATTATTATTATTAATTTCTTTTAGCTTACTCTATTATGGAAAAAAAAAAATTGGATCATATTTTGTTTATATGTTTGATGGTTTTGATATTTTTGGTTATTTGATCTATGATAATTTTTTAATTTAACTTTAAAAAAATGGTTATTTTGAGTAAGAGATATGATGATTTTCTAATTTAATGCAAAAAAATAAAATTAAAAATTTTTCTGTTTTGGTAAAAGAGTTATAATAATTTTTTAATTTGATAAAAAAAGGACAGAATAGTCAAAATATTTCAATTTTTTGTTTTGGTTGTTATTATATATTCCATGTCCGCCCGTCATGTCATCGCCATGTGATAAAGATGGTTTCATGTCAGCATCGTATCATTGTCATGTGTTAAAGATAACTCCATGTCAATATTTATATGGACAGAATTTTTTAAAAAAATAACGAAATTGATACAAAATTAGAATAGAGTAAATAATTTATAAATTTTTTAAATTCGATAATCATTTTAAAAATTAGGTACGAGCATAGTGTTCAAAAAATTTATTTTTCTTCATCTGTACCTATCAGATGCGGACGTGACGGAGGTAATTAATGAGCCTTACTAGAATATATATCATCTTGGCCGACGTACTTCCTCCGATTTATAATAAGTGAAATATTTTTTTAAATACTGTGTGACACAAATTTTAAGGTGTATAAAAATATATAAAAGTAATTTATTTTTTAATATATTCATATGTTGTACTTTTAGTTATAATTTAAATATTTTAAAAATAAATTATTCTATTATACTTTTTATATGCTTTAAAATTCATACAACATAACTGTCAAAAAATATTTTACTTATTATGTGACGGAGGGAGTATAAACTTTTGATTTCTGACAAGGCAGAAATCAGAATAAAAGTTTATAAAATATATTTAATGAATTAAATATTGTGTAATATTTCTTCCGTTTTAAATTAATAGTCGTTTTATTTTTATATATACTCGAATTAAAACTAACAATAAATATTAGTAAATAAATTTATTTTTATCCTTTTATTAAAAGTTACAATTAAAAAAAATAAAATATAAATAATTTTAATGACTTAAACCTCCTCAAAAGGACGGCTATTTTTCACAAATACGAGCTAGGTTTTTGGATGCTTGGCTTTATCCCTCTCTAAGTTGAAAACAAAATGAACACACTCTCTCAATGAGCTTGGCCGGCCTCATAGGAAAGAAATAAGAGTTTTTGTTTTGCTTAATAAATACAGTATATTTAAGTGGAAAAAGTGGTAATTTCCCTCATAGATAGCTTCTTCAACAAGCTTTGGGTATCGACAAAATTCATACTTCAAGATCATAGCATTCATGCAAACACTATCCAAAAATGGTAACTATATATATATATATATATATATTCCCTCCGTTCCAAAAAAAAAAATTTAAATCGTCTAATGTACGCAAATTAGAGAAGCACTATTTGTAAGGTGAAATAATCATTTTACACCATTTAAAATTTGTTTCTCTCATAAAACTCTTATTCTTTAAATATATACAATATATTCTCCTTGATTTACGTATTTTGTCTTTTAAATTTGGACAACAAAAAATATGTATTTAATTTGATCTTAGAATTTGGGACAGATGGAGTATTTAACATTGCTATTGTGAGACCCCAAGAAGTTGAAGGGTAAATAATGTAAGTTAATTTTCTTTTTTATCTCGGAGATGTGGAGATTAAGGGTGACGTAAGAAAAAAATTATTATATTTTTTTTAAGAAACTCTAAACTATAATTATTTTAAAACAAATTTTTTCTTTTACTATTAATTTAGAATAGAGGAAGTAATCTTTAACATTTAATGCATTACATAAATTATAAAAATTATAAACTATCAACGACATTGCAAGTTTCTTAATTCAATAAAAATGGAAAATAATAATAATAATCTAAATTGATCATAGATTCAGTTCATCAATATCCATTGCATTAAATATGCAAACCACAATCAATTTCATGTAATCAATTAGTTTGGATTTCTTAACATTCAATTCATCATTAGATCATTATTGTAATGATTTTCAACTAGAGTCATACAGTACTCATTTTTAATTTAGAAGTACTTTTTATAATTTCCAAAGTCAAAAGTATCAATTTCTTCTAGAAAGAAATTTGACACACAGTAAATGTAATCTATTCTATCTCTATACATAACTCAACATGGGTTCTCTTTGTTTGACACGTGACACATAATGGGATTCTATCCAAAAAAAAGCATTTAAAGTTCAGTGGATTACAGAAAGAGTTAACCCTGCTTGGGTAGGTTTAGATTGCTAATTTTGAATAATATTTCCTTATTTGTTCTGAATTTCTGATTCTAATAAGTCAACAACAAAAAATTAAATTTTTTTTAGCGCACCTCAAAAGCAAAAATATAAAAAGAGAATGAGCAAAAGAATTCATGGTATAAATGGAAGAGGAAAAAGGAGAAAAACTCAATGTCTCGTTATAGGAAAAATACAATTAAATGAAACTACATCATCATTTCATTTAATTTATCTCCTGAGGGTTGTTTATTTTTCTTTAGAGGTTTTGGAAACTTCAAAACAACACATCCTCTCAATTTGACATAGGAGTCTCAACTAAACCAATCAATCTTTTCGGCATCTATTTTTTTTTTTTTTTTTTTGTTCTTTCCAGTGTTCGTTAGTCATTTGACATCAGCTAATCCAAAATCGAGTAAGTTGTCAAACCCCAAATTGGAGATTCTACTCTCCCAACACCTTTCTTGCCGTTCACAAGATTTAAACTCGAGACATTGTGAATGAAAACCGAATTCCTTAACCACCCGACCCAAAGACCTTTGGTTTTTTCGGCATCTGTTCAATTCTTTGTTAAGGGTGCTTCTCGACGAACAAATAGACAAACAAATTCATCATACAAAAGAAAACAATAAAAATGTAATGACCATTCATATCCTAATCTCAAGTTTTATTGAGATGTCAAGCAAAATTCATTTTCTTATCATGAATGAGATTACAGCAAAGAAATAAATAAAAGAATTTCTGGTCTACAGACAGTTCACCAAAATTATGAAACAAAATAGCTAAATCCATGGGCATAGAACTGGAATACACAACAGTAAGATTTCATGCAAACACTCCTTGGATTTTCTCCATGAATCGTCATCATCTAAAAGCCAGACTCCTTGGATTTTCTTATCATCTAAAAGCCCAGCTGCCTCAGCATGTATGGTATTTGAATACCATTATTAATGTAGCAACCAAACTGGCCTCTGCCAGACTTACTAAACTTATGAAAAAAAGAAGAGCTACCTGGATTAAACTCCAACAAATTGTATGTGTGTTTTTCTTCTTCTTTTTTAAATCACTTCAAAGCAATTTTTTTCCCAGCAGCAATGCGATATCGACCTCTACCTCTTCGTGAACTAGCAATGTTAGCAGTCAATGAGTTGCCTAAAGTTCCCAATGCATCGGCTCCCATTAGCTTCAAGCCAAGATTTTTTAACAAATATGTCAATTTACTCTTATAGTCTCCACTCACCAATTGCAGTTCAATTGCCTGTTCACAAGATAATATAGTATAAAGGTGCACTGGTTGGTAAAAGGAATGTTGATAACTCTTCTCTGTCTCCTTTTCGTAACAGTATTCACTACTGGACCTTTCAATGGTAACCCTCATTAGTGCCATGGATTTTGGATCTTCTGTTGAAGGATCGAATATAAACAGGAACTTCCCACAGGCAAGATCGGGCTTCTTGAACAAATCTACGAGAATATCATTGCTTGGCCCAACGTATTGTTTTATGCACTTCCTTGGATTACTTTGCTGAGCCCTAGTCAAGCGGAAAATGCATGAAGCTTCTCTCAAACCACTTAAGTAGGCACCATGCATGGTGGCTGGGTGTTGCCGATTAGTGGCCTCACCAGCAAAGAACAAGCGGCTCCCCACACTTTCAGCAAGTATATCATAATCACTACCAGATGACTTTACTCTCACGTGAGAGTAAGAACCATACGAAAGAGGATCACTGCCCCATCTTGTGCATATAGATTGTATGGGGTCAGGCACATCAACACCCTTCGGACCATATATACCTACAAAAACATAGAAGTAGATTAACAAGAGGCCCTTCTAAAGGTAAATGCAAAATAATTACTATTGAAAACAAAACATGTAAAATTTTGCCATATTTACCTCCGAGGACACTTAAAACACGATGAAGCAAAGTGGATGGGCTTGTGGATTCAAAAGATTGTACAGCTTCCCCGGCTACTAGTGCAACAAGAACTGAACTCCCAGAAACAGTATGATAACTGTAAAACAAAAAGAATTCTCCACGTTTATTACTATTTTCACTAAGACAGCCAAATGTATCAAGGTCTTCCCCCCAAAAAACACGAGGAAATACCATGGCAACCTTATTCAGCAACCCAAATCCCAGTCTATTTATTGCTGCAAGCTTTCTTTGAGGCAGTTCTGGTTCAAATTTGATGGCCCCTTTCTTTAGAACCCCAAGTGGTACAGTGCAAAGGACCATATCTGCTTGGAACATTTGATCCCCAGCCATGACCTCAACACCTTCATTTCCGTATCGAATAGTATGAACTGTTTTTCCATAATAAATAGGAATTTTTTCACACAATGCTTTAATTAATCGCCAATTTCCTCCGGCCAGAAAGCAATGATCACCACCCATCTCATATGGATCATCCTGATCCCAATATGCAGCAGAAAGATCCGACAGACAACCTGCATTTGCATATTCCAAGTTTGCAAAATGCCAATCAAGAAGTTGTCTTTCCTCGGCATTCCTAGCTACGGCATATAATTTACCAAGTGTCTCTAAAACTGAACCTAGTGGAATGTCATTCGCAAATCCACCCATTATCTGTCTCAATTCAGTCACTTTGTCAAGTAACTTATTGAAGATGAGTTCAACCTTGGAATCAATTTCCTGATCAACAGATGCTCCATCAGGTTTGTACAAAGGGCACTTATCTCTGACCTTGTGAAGAGGAATGGAGAGTTGTCGAGCCAAAACTCCTAATGGATTAGCATGAATGCCTGTTATGACGCTGCCACCGAGGTCTACAGCTGCTTCATTACCCTTTGAACCCATATTCTGAGTATAAACTCTCCCCCCAGGTCGGGTCCTACCTTCAAGAACAACCACCTTGAATCCAAAGGACAACAGCTGCCTTGCGGCTGCTAAACCAGCAAGGCCTGCGCCAATAATTATCACAGACCCTTCCTTTGCCTCATCTGGAATCTGAGATGTGAAAGACTGTGAAACACCAAAATTTATATATCCATTAAACAAAAGAAAGTCATAAGCCGCAGATAACAAATGTTCATACTCGTTGCTCACTGTTTCCCTTAAACGTTGTTTTGAAAGCCACATACTAACATTATCCCTCCACTTTGCAAGTATATGGTTCCTCACAACAATATAATCATTTTGTTCTTTCCCACCCAATTTAGTTACAACCCCGGCTGCAATTTCTTCTGTAAGTAGCTCATCAATGGGGAACCCGAGAGAAAGTGCTATCATGGCCTCAGTTTCGGTTTCTTTCTCCAATTCCTTCTTTGTCCTATTTCTTTTTCTGGAAACCCCACCTATATGCTCCTCCATGATCTCATCTATCAAATTCTCGTCATAATTCCTTGAGGATGCTTTTCTTCTCGATGGCCTCCTTCGGACCGAACCATCCGAAAGTGGGGTCTCCATCATTGAGACCCTAAGTCCTCTCACTGAGTTTGTTAACTCAAATTCATTGATTATATTGCTAACAAAAACCAAAATAAGATATGGGTATTTTTTTTTATCAACTCCAACAAAAACCCATCAAAATTTGCACAATTTTCTTCTTAAATTGACCATATATATTCAATCAACTTGACTTGAATTATGAAGAAACAACAGCAAGCAATAAATATTATGGCGGAAACTCGTTTCTTATTTAACGTAACTCAGCGAATCTGAATCAAATCAAGCAAAACCCTAGCTCTCAACAACTTGAAAAAAATAGTGCGGGCAGAGGATGTTGAGCCCTAGTTTTGTGATGATAAATTGCAATAATTGCCCCCTAAATAGATTCAATAGGGTTCACGAAGAGTTGAGAGAGCTAGAGATACGTACCGTTGAATCGGAGCTGCGTTCTGATTTGAAATTTTCTTAGAATTTTCAGTGAGTTAGGGTTTTTTATTTTCGAGATCCTTCTGTTTTCCGGTCTTTTGAATTTGCCGAGTTAACTCGCCGACTTAAATATTATCGAATTGGAGGGAACTATGAAGTTTTGCGGGCTTAATTATAAGTAGGCCCGATAACTATGGGCTAAACTTTACAACCGACTGAAGGTATTCGCTGGACATGAGAATACAATTAAGGACCGGCAATTTGGTCGGTTAAGCCCAAAATTAAAAGACAATACTCAATAGGTTAATTATAAGTCTTTTCAAATTAAAAAAAACTTTATAAAAATGTGGTTCACGGTTCAAAAGTCAAAACTCTCCTGGATACAGTTTATTTTTATAGATTACGACATACCATCAAGAGAGTATTGTGCAAATCCACTCAGAAAAAATAAATAAAAGATTTCATTAATTTTTGCTTGACATCTTTAATTGAAAATAACATGATTTAAAAGATATCGAGTTTAATTCATTCGTTCGGGGTCAACAAAAGCTCTTCTACATGAATGGAAGTCCCATTTGCTATGAGCAATCGTAAAAACATATGATTTGTGAAATGTAATACATATGATTTGTAAAATGTCATACGTTACCTAGTTTATTAACTATATATATATATATATATATATATAAGCAACATCCACGGTATCTATTTCTCATTTGAATACAAGAAACTCGTATTAATTTTTCAAGGGCAAATATTACCACATAAACATGAATATATATTAGTCTCTCCGTTCCAAAAAAAAAAAAAAAAAGAGAAATTGTTTTCGAATTTCAAGGATTAATTTGCTATAAACTCGGTATCAAAGTTTCGACAGCAAATATCACAACAAAGATTCAATAAGCTGATAATATGGCCCCGGACACATAAGATTGAGACAAGAAGTAGCCAATGTCGAAAATCATAAAAGGAATTAAAAGAAAAAATAATTCGTACAGTCATACTTTTCAGATGTATATAACAGAGTTTTACTGGCTCTGGTTTAAGCGGCCAGAGGCACTTTATTTTCTTCTCGGTTCATTAGATGGGAAGACTACAACACACCATCTTATTATTTTTCGAAATCACAAACAAACAGGTGCAGAAATTAACCAGGGTGGATAGCGGCAAGAACCAAACTCCTGCTTGTCTCGATTCGTCTAGGCTCTGTTGTTTAAGAGGTCCGTCTCTAAACATTTGATAAAAGCAAGTGTGGATTTTGTAGTCTTCTCTGGCATTTGAGTTTCTTCTGCTTCAGTCTCATACACAACCTTAATATCAACTATTGTCTCCGATTCTGTGATGGCAGTTAGTTGAAAAAATGTTGTGTATGAAGTGAAGCCAAGGTTAAGTTGAACACCTTATATTACTTGAATCCCAATTAGATGCAGCGACTCATCGAGTTCCACGATCTTTTCCTTCTGATACGCAAATGTCTTTACATCTGACGCCCCCATTAGTATGCGGGTTTGATTAGCATTCATAGAATCTTAACGTTGTATATATACTCCCTCATTTAATTTAATTTAATTTATTTATTTTATTTATAAAAAAGTGTCATTTGCCGATTACTTTTCGTAAAGTAAGAATTCCTTAAACAGTAACATTCAATTAAGAATAAATCCTTAAAATTCACAAATTTTGCAAATGAGACTATTCTTTGAGGAATAGGGAGTTGTTTAGAAAGAAAAAAAGTGGAGAGGTAGACTGACCAGGGCCAAACTTGAAGAGAAAAACAGTGCCGAGGCCGCCATCTCCTTCAAGCACTTGTGCATCTTTAACCAAATTTGGTACAACTCTTGGAAGCACAGCGTTCATATCCATAGCGAGAGCCTCCCAAAAGACTTCAATCCCAACATTAACCGTTGTCTGGGCTTTTGATTCTCTAGCCATGGCTCCTGATGCTGACTTTCAAACAATTGGTAGTACATGAAAAGCAACTTTGATATTACATGAGACTCATGGTACAAAACAAAAATTACCAACAACTGGAAAGGATGTACAGATTTAGTCCACACCTTTAATACATAAACTGCCCAGTACAAAGGAATAAATGTTTAAATTTCAGTTTTTGTGATGCTCTAATTTCAAACAGTTTGGGTTTGGTGGAGGCGGTTGGAGGTGGTGGGTTCAGAAGTGTCTTTGATCTCAATGAATGAAAAATACAGGAGTATAAATTTAAGTGTCAGGCTGTTCTCGAATTTCTCAGAAACCAAACAGGGCAAATATTACAGAAATTGATCAATGGAGATACCAATAAGAGAAAAACAAACAAACAAATTCTCAGACACCAGGGATGTTAAACGAGCCGAGCCTCATCATGTTCGAGCTCAGTTCGTTTAACTAAACTAGTTTTTTCTCGAGCTCAAGCTTGGTTCGTTTAACTAAACGAGCTTTTAATGTCCTGAGCTCGATTGTTTTCATGAATAATCATAAATATTTAATGTTATTGAGCCCTTAACGAGCCAAACTTTAAACAATCTGAGCTCGAATTAGGCTCAATAAATTAAGAGTTTTTTTAACGAGCTCCAGCTACGAGCTTTCAGCTCACTTAACACCCGTATCAGACACCATAAAAGAAATGAACATAAAAGAACACACAGAAATTCATTTAGAGAAACACAACTTTTCACATATTTTTTAAATTGAAGTAAACTCTCTCTCCCAGTTTATATAATTAAAGAAATTAACAGAAAACTAACAAAACACGTACATGTATGATATAAGGATCATTGAGAATAGAATAACTAGAATTGGGAGTTTGAAATCAGTGGAATTATACCTCTGGTAGGATTGATACAAGAAAATGACGAAGCAGAGTGATGCAACCAGAGGACTGATAAGAAAACCCACTTCTGCAAAGACGAACACGATTCCTCTCTCTTGTACTCTGATTAGTTGTGTGCGCCAGGCCTAATTACAGAACCTACAAACCTCAAAAGATAGAGGGGTTCAGAAAATGAGTTAATGCTGAAATTTAAGACATAAATAGAAAATGAAATATTCCCCAAATTTTGTTTCATTAGTAAATTTGTGTTATCCATATTCATATTTATTAAATAGGACTCACCATAATGATAACAAATATATCTAGTAGAACAATGATATGGGTCCTAAATTTTGTCCCAAAGGATGTGGTAAATAATGTAGAATTAGATAATCAATCACTAGTGATATTGTTTATTAATGTCTAAGTTATCAACCAATCAATAGATGACACATCATTTGATACTAAATTTGAGATCCCTATCACCATTAGGACACAATTTAGGAAAATATTTGGGATTCCTAAAATACCAGTTACTATTTTTTATTGAGTCCTGATACAGGAGCAAATACATATCCATTATTCTGCTAATATGAATTATGATAAATAAAACTTAAAAAGGGGAAAAAAGTCTGAAAATCAAATATTGAATGACAATCGAATCTCATATTTAGATAAACAGAGACGCATACCAGATATAATTCTAGATTGCTCTCGTGACAATGCCAATATGCTTGCCAAAAATGAAGTTCAACAATCTTTTCCTCCTGAAACAAGAAAATGAAGAAGCAGAGTAACCCACTTCTGCAAAGATGTATAGAACCTACAAACAAGGTTCAGAAATTATATCCATTGGGCAAGGTTCAATGAATTTTCAGACACAAAAATAGAAAATGAGTAATGTTGGGGTCCCAAATGTTTCACAAATTTTGTTTCCATAATGCACTTGTGCTATCAGTATTTCCACTTATTACATGAGATTCACCACGGTGCCAAATAAAAACTGTAATGATAACAACCATATTTGAGGGAGACAATTTGGGAAAATATTTGGGACCTCTATCACTTCTCCTTGTGGAAATACCAACATTCTATTTTTTATTGAGTAGTTTAATACTAGGGGTCCAAAATTTTATGCGGCAAATACATATCCGTCAATCTGCTAATATGAATATTATGATTGTAAAATAAAAATTAAAACAAGGAAAAAGTCTCTGAAAATCAAATATTAGACACAACGTGAATGAGAATCAAATCTCCTGTAATATATACACAAAGACACATTTAGAACTTACCAGAAATATTTCAGGATTGCTTTCATGGCAAGAGAACTTTTGGTAATATTACAAGGTACTGACTTCCTTGATACTGAGTTTTCCCTCCAGAAGTTCTTTCCGTCAGCAACTAAAAGACCTTAATCTTCAACTAAACACAGAAGGTAAAATTCAAGTAACACTAAACAAACAAGATGACAAAATATCATAGTTTTCTATACCATATAATTACGAATTACAGACAGATCCAACACTCAACTCCATAAGAGATGTGAAATAGCTAGAGATCATATTGATTAAATAAAAAAGTAATAATATACTCCTTGCATTAATTTGCTCGCAACTTTTGCCGGATGCACAAGCACCATGAACGACTATTAGTGGAATCACATTATTATGGAAAAAATTAAGGTGACAAATTAAATTACATATGGCACTTTGTGCTCATCTTCCACGAGGATTTACGAGCTGAGAGAAAACAGCACTAGTGGCAGCATCTTCTGCATCGTCATCTGTGCCGG
This sequence comes from Pittosporum tobira, assembly GCA_032359685.1. Classification (NCBI taxonomy): domain Eukaryota; kingdom Viridiplantae; phylum Streptophyta; class Magnoliopsida; order Apiales; family Pittosporaceae; genus Pittosporum; species Pittosporum tobira. The sequence goes on from JAUMHB010085256.1 coordinate 25,585, forward strand.
AGTTCCTCCCTTCAATCATACTCACACTGTTGTCAAATGGCTCAAGTGGAGTCATCGGAATACCTGGAATATGATTTGTGCTGTTATCTTCGGGTTCCATGAGAGCTGATGAGGTCTCTTCGAGTTGCAGAGCATATTCTAAATTCCACAAGACATCCCCCATTGAAGGCCTATCAACCCCGTACTCAGCCAAACACTTCTCCGCTGTTTCCCCAAACTTCTTGAGAGAAGCTGAATTTACCTTCCCAACCAAGTTTGAATCCATGATTTGATCCAGCATGCCCTTCTTTTGCCAATTCATTGCCCATTCTGCAATATTAACTTGCTCTCTTGGAAGAACAGGGTTTAAAGCTGGTCTCGTACAGAGAACTTCCATTAAAACAACTCCAAATGAATAAACATCTGATTTCTCGGTCAGCTGCTGCCTTCTAAAGTATTCAGGATCAAGATATCCAAAACTACCCTTGACTGCAGTACTCACATGAGTCTGATCAAGAGCTGGTCCCGTTTTAGAGAGGCCAAAATCGGCAACTTTTGCCACAAAGTTCTCGTCCAACAGTATGTTTGTAGTCTTCACATCTCGGTGAATTATACTTTGGGCTGCACCTGTGTGGAGATAATGAAGGCCTCTTGCAGCCCCAATACAAATCTCAAGACGCTGCTTCCATGACAGAGGTGGGAGATCCGTTCCATAAAGATGACTCCTGAGAGGCCCATTAGCCATGTATTCATAAACAAGAACCATCTCTGACCGTTCATCACAATAGCCAATGAGAGAGACAAGGTGACGGTGACGGAGTTTGGATAACATTTCAATCTCGGTTCGGAATTCTGCAAGACCTTGTTCCGATCTTGGATTTCCTCTTTTGACAGCTACTTTAGTCCCATCTTCCAGTGTTCCCTGGTAGACCCTACCAAAACCTCCAACACCTAGAAGCGAGCTCTCATCAAATTTGTTTGTTGCGTCCATGATTTCTTGGAATGTGAAGAACCGACCAAGATTACAGGAAGCTAATGAGATGCAGCTTGCTGTGTTACTCTTCTGAGAATTTGTGGACATTTTTGTCAAAGTCAGAGAGTTTCCATATAAGGGCAGAGGAAGCCATGAATTTCCCTGGTTAGGAGTCTTTGATCTCCGGGCAATTAAGGAGCAAGAGCACAAACTTATAAGTAGCACTACAGCCGAGGCTCCTGCCACAGAGCCGATTATGACACCCGTCTTCTTCTTTTTTGATTTCGATAACAGGAGAGTCCCAACCGCTGAATGTCCATCAAAACTTTTAGCTTCATTGCTAATCTTCATGACTTCCAGACCATTTAGTATTGCATTTGCTGATTCCGCACTTGTGTCTGGGCCCACACTTACGGTCAAAGTATCTGAGTCCGCGGAGGTGTTGGATATGAAATCTCTGTAATAAGGCGTATTCAACTTACTAACAAGGCTTGACAGGTCGAGGCTTGGAAGAGCAACATCAGAATTTATATACAGTGTGAATACAAGACTGTTCAGTGATTTGCTAACAATATCACAAAAATGAACCCGAACAAAATAAGTGAAATTCGGATCGACCGGGAATACCCATGTTATATTGAAGTTCAAGTCCACTACATTTGCATCTCCCATGGTTTCAGCAGTGGCATAAACATAATTTGGTGCAATTTCAGGTGAAACAGTAGCTGGATACTCTATAATAGCAGGGTTAACCGAAACACTCACAGCAGAACTATTAACGTGGAGGTACTTTCCGTCATTCTCCCAGGTTCTTCCTAGGGTATCATTCTGAGAAGTGATACGCGGGCCCCCCATATTCAGCCGGTAAACTGTTTCGAAGGCAAGTTTTGAAAGGCCATTAATAGATGCAAATGGGGATAAAGACGGTGCTTGGTCGGGTAGCAACTCATTTGGTATAGAGACAACTTCAATTGCATTAACGAATGCTATTGAATTGTTTGAAGGGATGAAGCTAATAGACAAGGTATCTGAAGTCACGTTGATTGCATACTCCTTAAATAGAAAAGAACCATTATAGTTCTTGAAACTGAAGTTGTTCAAGAGCACAAAATCATCGGACACAACAGAAAGTGAGGCAGATTTTAGGTTGTAGCCGGAGTTTGGAAGAGGGTAAAAATAGAGGCGAACCCAGTGTCGGCCCTCATGCTCAATTTCAAATTTGTAAGATGTTGTGTTTGGGAAAATTCGAGCAGACTGCAAGAGTGGAAATGGTACATTGGAACTGGTGGTAATAACAGTCGGATTCCCCTGAACTTTTAATGCAATTGAAGATAGCGATGAATCAGAAACATAGGTTTGGCCAAGGAATGTAACATTTTTGGAAGATCCACAGGCAATCAAGTACTTATCTACAGGAGTGTATGAGGCAAATAATCCTTGAATCATAAACCCTAAATCAAGAACCAAGAAAACCCAGCTCAAAATTTGAGCTTTTGTCATTTCTGTCAACAGTTAACTTACCCCAGACCCCAAATAACGAAAATAGCCAAATACCCCCACTAATTCAAGAAGTTCCAATCGGAGTAAACATTCAAAAACCCAACAAATTGCTAGTTTATACTGCAAGACCCTCGGCGTTCCAGCACTAGCAGACTCAAAATCAAGAAAATCTAATACAAAAATCCCATCTCTCTAAACTCCCAAGATCTACTCAAGCATTGCCTAAACAAGAAAGTTTCTATAACAAAGAACAAGCAATGTAGTGACACTACATCATAAAAATCAATGCTTTTTGAGTAGTCTTACCTCACCCAGAAGAATTTAAGTGTTTTTCTTGTGATATGATGGAGAGTGAAATGGTGACTATGAATTGGAAAGAGAAATGCCAGTAAAGGTTACAGCAATGCCGCCATGAGAACCCATCCAGTGGAGCTTTTTAGTGCAGCCCCAACAGCTCTTTCCAGGCTGTTTGTTTAGGCTGTCATTTTACACAGATGAACTGGTGGACCCAAAAAAGAACTGGAAACTGAAATCAACCCGAGTCAATGATAACAGCTATTATTCATAAGATATTGTGATTTGATTTTTGTAACGAGTATCTTAAATATGAGAATATTTTAACAGAAAACTCCATGAAAGTTCTGCTGATTTTTATACTTAATTTCATGAAAATATTGATGGATTACATTCATTCGACGCTGCCATGAGAACTAGTTGCTTCGCTGGGACCAAAACGGTACGTGGGACCGCCTTAACGCGGTTTGATGTGCAGTACAGAGAAGAAGAGGTGACGGCGTGATGCCGTTGGTTGATCATAAGTGAAATTTACCTAGCTTTTACAGTAGTATTAATCTAAAAGGTTAATCAAATTTTACCGTCTCAATTGATTTTTAGCGTTAGTTGGAGCTCCCCTCCTGATATTTTTATCACTGTGGTAGTTTTTTTTTTGGGGGGGAGGGGGGTGGGCGTGGGGAGTGGGTTAGGTCACTGTGGTAGGTTCGACATTGAAGGAAGTGTGCCGTCTCCATTGACATTGGCTAGATGTGATGTGTAATGGTACGCAACGAACTTCTTATTTTACCGCGGAGTAAAAGTTCACTTTTTTTGGAAAAAAAAAACTGATCGTTTATTTTGTTGGGGGTAAGAGAGTTTAAATCTATTATCTTAAATGTTGTTTCATGTTATCTCATGTTCTTCTAAATTTAATTCAACGGTTATATTATTTTTAATTTTATTAAATATAAAAAATAATTATAAATTTTATATATAATATAATTGTTTAATTAGATTGAATTGGAAAAGCAAATTTAAACTCGGGATAAGATTGGCAACTTATGACATGTTTTATAGTTTAAATTTAATTTTAAAATTTTGTTAAAATTGAATTTAAATTATAAATTTAAATTTAATTTATTAAATATAATTTTTTATTATATTTGAATCCATACTTTTTAAATATCCCTACCAAACAAATACTTGGTTACAGTGACGTCCAAATATCTGTATAACGAAGAGACTATCTGTACGTTTGATAATAACATTAAGAGGTTATGATATTTAAACGTAATAAAATATTATATTTAATAAATTATAATATATTAAATTTAAATTCAAAAAATTAAATTTATAATTTAATTTTAATTTTAATTTTAATAAAAATTTAAATTTAAATTTAAATTATAAATTACGATTTGAAAAATTGTACCAACAAGCCTTATATTCAATTAGCCGCCGCACTGCAGCACATGGCCACGAACATAAACGTCCCAATCTGTCCCCGTTTTCTATTCGGAATAATTTTTGTTTATTATAAATACTATATCCGTTCTAAAAATAAAAAATAAAAAATTATATAATTTTATTTTTATTATAAAATAAATTATATAGACACATATATTAATAAAAATATATGGTGTATGTTTAAAAAAATAATTTTATAGAGATACTTAAATTTTTTGTGACTCAAAATATTTTTTTTTCTTAAAAAGTAATTTTTCTTAATTTACGAATTTTAAGTGTTTTATACTCTTTTTTTTTTTTTACGAAGAGAATATAACATTACTTCTTTTGTTCTAAAAACACTTGATCAAAATAAAGAATCACTATAGATATATTATATAAAGAATCACTATAGATATATTATATTGTATTCTTAATAACAATATTTTTAAATCAAATAATATTATTGATGGATATCATCCCAAATTATATTTAAGGTTTTACATTAACTCTAATTAGGACAACGTGAAATCTCACGTGGTAACTCATGCGACCGGTCATTTTCAAATTTTAGCAACCCATCTCACCCAAAGAAAATCGAGCCCGGCTTTCGGCCCCTCGGGAGGAACTTGCATCCATCTCTATTCGGTCGAACCAACACCGTCAAGAACTTTCAAACTATGCGCCTTGAACCCTTGTCTTCCCAACTAGCAGACCCAATCCATCCAATCGATTGAGTCTGACTCAGCCTGTTTCGGGTCCAGCGGCCCAAAGGCCATAAACAAATTCTAAGACGATGTTCAATTAACCGCATAACTCCGACAACCCTGTCAACTCAAATAAGGCGCACTATACCTACTTTATTGGGTTGCGAACCAAGACAAATTCTACAAATATCACCTCATTTGCACAAATGGGGGGATCCGGCTCCCAAAACGAAAGAGCCAAAGCTCTGCCCAAACACACTCTGAAAAACACACGGTAAACATCTCTCTCTTCATATTAATACTTCGGTTATCACCTTAATCTATTCGCTAACTTAAGCATCGGAAAGGAGAACGAGGAAACAAACCCCTCGTGTTGCCCGTGTTTCAGGTGATTCCACTCTCGCTGACGTGTGCTGAGTTTAAGGTGAAATTTAGATTTCGTCAACGGTCAAGTTGGTTCCAACAATTAGTTTGTTAAAAATATATAATAAAACAATATAATTTTATTAAAAACGATGATCTTACAAAATACATTACATTATATTTATTTTTATCTAATAATACTAATTTTTAAAAATAATATTTTGTTTATAATTTTATTGTTAAAAATAAGAGAGAATAACTTTGAGTATATATTTTTTTGAGTGAATACCAAACAAAATAGACAAATGATTTAAGTGTGTAAGTATTTTTTGAACAAGTAGCACATAAGAGAGAGTGCGCAATGGTGTTTTTCAAATAAGAATTACATAAGAGATAAATTATAATTTGAGTATGTTAGTATTTTTTTTAATGAGAAA
>JAUMHB010085257.1:0-11685 GCA_032359685.1 Pittosporum tobira
AAGTGGCATATGATGAGATGTCCAAGTTGGCGTGGCAGTTTGCTAGTAAAACATTAACACAAACGAGACTAGGGAATTTCAGAATTGGAAATGTCTAAGAATGTGTTGTTCGGCAAAAGTACGGACATGAGTATAACTTAAACGATTAGCACTGCTAAACTAAGTGGAATGTATTTATACAATTTTTGTTGTTTTTGCCAAGCGTATTTAAGAGAGACGATGGTACGGATGTGAGTTCACCTTTAAATTGCACCTGAAATCGCATTGTAATTTTTAGAGTAATTAAAAAATCTACGTTCAAACTAAGTTGCGGTTTGACGTGGTTTTAGCCCATTCATAAAATGCTGAAAAAACTCAAAAATTCTATAAATTAGCAATATTTAAAAAAAATTACTATATATGTTCTAATTTAGATGTCCTAATTAAAAAGTGAATACTCGTTTAGAAAAAAATGTTTTTTCAAAAATAGCATTCTTATCTTATCATTGTAAGAACTGATGGTAAGAATTTGTTATATATAGTGGGAGGATAGAAAAAGTTTTGTGACAATAAATGAGTTTAATATTTTGAATTTGTTATTATTGAAATAAAAGAGTTGATTAATTAAATGCAGGTATGGCAGGAAAAATGTGACAAAAGATAGTTTTATAAAGGAAAAGGGACAAATAAATTGCGACAAATTAAAAAAAAATATATATAACAAATATAATGGGATAGAGGAAGTACATTTTATCAAAAAAGTATATTTAAATTTTTTTTTTTGGAGATGAGATAGAATTAGGTATGAGTTTAGAATTCTTAGATGGAGGGTAGAAATAGTGGATAAATGAGAGCGAAGAAAGAATAGATTTATGTGACAAATTGACCAATATAACTAATATTACATTTGGTTTTAATTTAAAAAAAAAAATTTAATTAAAAAAAAATTATATTGAAATTGAGTGATAGTTGGAAGGAAATATATTGTTAGCCTTAAAAAATTGTTTAAAATGAAGATGATGAAGGAATGAGAAGTGAATGCTAATTCCTCTTGGAGGGTGAGAGGGTGTGAGTTTTATCTATTCCATTCATTCCCTCATTTTCAACTTAAATTATAAGACTAGTAAACCATTTCATTCCAACCACCACTTAATTTTAATGTAAAATTTCATTTCATTCATTTTCCAGAAGGAAAGAGAACCAAACGTAACATAAAAGTATACTACCTCTTATGTCCTAAAAAGAATAATTGGTAATTCAAAATTTTGTACATGGATTAAGGAAATTAATTATTGTTTATTAGTTTGAGTAGAATACTTACAAAGATAAGGAGAGAAAAATGCTTATTGGAGCAAAATTTAGTAAAGAGATGAAAGAAAATAAAATTAAGAAAACAATACTTTAACTTTTGCTTTGAAATGTAAAAATAACAATTAAATTAAAATATTTTTTTCTCTCTAAAAAGACAATTATTTAAAAACATATGGAGTGTTAATATATATATGTATATCGAATGGATTTTATCTCTAAAGAAGGACAAGATTGTAAGTGACAATTGAAAATTCAAATGACTTGATCTAGTACCTTGTGGCCACTAGTTACTCAGAAATAATATCATTTTTAGAGATGAATTAAATTAGAAAAGATTATTAAACAAGTTAAAGATCAAACAGTGAATTGGATTCAGGCTATGAGCATAAGGAAAAAGTTATGCTTAATCGTTATACTTCTGTTGCTAATTTTGATAGTATTGGAACATGGCTTCCAATGTTTCTAGGCAGACATAATTTGGAAACACAAGTGGTTGATCCTAATTATATCATGTAGATTGATGGAAGTTGTGAAAGCAAAATTGTAGTAGGATGGTGTCTAATGCAAGAAGGCCACAAAATTTTTGGAAAAGGAGTTCCAGTGAAAGCCGTACATCCACTCCATGCAGAAACTCCATCTATTCTGGAAGCCTTAAAATGGATTAGAGAAGCAGAGTTAACGAAAGTGGAATTTAGGACTGATTCACTTATACCTCCCAATATGTTACATAATTTTTCAACTTGCACCAATCGGCTAAACTCTATCTTAGGTGATATATCCAACATAGGCTACTCTATAAACTGTTTTGTAACTAAAGTGTCTCGTTTGCTTGTGAAAGAGGCACACGTACTAGCCAGGCAAGCCAGGATGTATGGTTTGTTTTCGTATTAATATATTTTCTCCTTCTACCAATATATATATATCGGTTTGGTGTCAGACCTGCAGTGCGCAAGGATTCCAAATTGCTAGAGTAATGATTTTTGGTAGTTTATTTATTTATTTATTTTTTTTTTTGATGCGGTTTTTGTGGTTATTGGTACGAGTTAGGGTACAATTCGATTTTCTTACTTTTTGCTAAATATATTTGCACAATTTGTTTTTATCATTTGTACTCTATTATAAAATAAAATTTGCTCTATTTTAATAATTCTCCATTTATTTTTAAATAATTATTTTTCAGAAGTATGCATATGTATTAAAGAAATTAATTATTGTTTTATTAGTTTGAGTAAAATATTTGAAAATATCAGTAGAGAGAAATAAAAAAAAATGTTTATTAGAGCAAAACTTATTGGAAAGATGAAAAAACATGAAATTAGAAAAATGATACTCTGACTTTTATATTGAAATGTAAAAATGACAATTAAATTGAAACACATGTTTTTCTCTAAAAGACAGTTATTTAGGAATGGAGGGAGTACAATAGAATACAAATAAAAAAAATTATAGAATACAAATATCAAATTTCTTAAATTTAATAGTTTGATTTTCTTTTCTTGGGATTAATTTTAAGTGTGTAAACGAGTTGAATTGAGTTGAGTATTAACGTGCTCAAATTCTACTTATACAATTTAATGAATTTGCAATGAAGTTTATGTATATCTCATTTAGCTATCGAATTAAGACCGAATATGAATTGAGTTCGAATAATTTGAACTTTTTGAGCAAATATCATCGAATATCAATAAAAAAAATAATTTGACACGGTCTGAATAATTAATCGAATTTTAAAATATGCTCATATTCTATTCGTTAATATTTTAATTCGACCTAAAATTAAATTTTTAACTGAGTAATCTCGAATCGATCTCAAACGTTTATTTATATTTACTGCCTTAATTAATTTTTTTCTATTTTAAAACAAGAATAGTCTAAGAGATGGACAAGGCTCGAAACTCGTACCCGATCCGGTCCAATTTCCAAAGAATTCAAAAACACGTTTTAAAGTGGCGCGTGAAATGACCCCTTTTTCCGTTAAAAGACGTACGTAAGAAAACACAAACTCCATCTTCCCCCTTCCCATTCTATTCAAAGTCGTTTCTCCCTCGTAATCTCTCTCATTCTCTCTTTACATTCATACACGTAAATACATACACATATCATCAAGAATCTAATTGTGGAGTTTTAATTACTTTCTCTCTCACTATATATAGATATATACAAACGTATAGTTGATTGATTAGATTTGAATAAGAGGAATAATATTGCAATGGCTAGTGAGGAAATTGAGGACAATGAATTTCTAACGGGTCGGGGCAAAAAGCCCGTGGTATCTCGGGACAACGATCGCGCTGTGCTGGAGATGTCTTCTTTGGATCCGGAATCCTCTGCTCCTTCTAATCCTAAGTCAGCTCTCCCTATCTATCTACTTCATTTTCTATTATCTCTTAATTTTCTGATTTTGAATGATTATGGTTTGTTGGAGCAATGTGCTTATTAAATGATGTAGTTTTAATTAATAAAACAATGAAATGTGCATTAATGAAATTGGAGAATTGGAGTGAAGAAGAATAACATCGACGTCAATCACTGTGAATAAATATACTTTGAAGTTAACTCTCTCCCCAATTTCCCTGGTTCTCTTTACACATGTTTATGGACTTAGAGTTCGTTACTCCGTTCCACAAAAATAGTTCAATTTATTAAATTATTTTGTTCCAAGTAAAGAGTCCTGATGGACAATAGTATAAAATTATATAACGTCCTTAATTTTATTGTGACAACTATGTTGTAACACCTTCGACTCAAATGCGCTGGCCCAGAGCGAAACTAAGCCATCTATATTTCAAGATACTCCTATGTGAAACTCTCTTCCTTTAAATGGGGTAGTATTACAATCTCCCTTCCTTTACTTCGGATCCTCGTTGGGCTTTAAACAGACAATTCCAAGGAGTGCAAGATTTTAGAGATGGATCCCATGTCTACACGGGATAACACTTAGTTCCCCACTTTCGGCTGGATCATGGCTCTAATTCAAATTGTAACACCCTGACGCAGACGAACTAGCCCAAGAGTACCAAGAGTACCAATTAACCTTAGTGGACCACCACAAGTTTGGCCCAAAAACCTTAATTATTCTAGTTAGTAGTAAGTCTATGGCCTTAATAGGCCATTAATGTTTGAAAATAATTCTTATGTGAGATTCTCTTTCTTTGCATGGGGGTATTGCGTGCATTATCATGTCATCCCTACTAAACTAAAACATTAATTATTTTAAGGATAAACATGCAATGAAGTTTTATCTTAATATTTACAAATTTACAGGGACTTTTTTTGAGGAACTGGGTATTATTGTGATTTCATTCCCCTAATAAAGAAAAGCACATAAAGTACATTAACAGATAATATAAGTACATGCATGAATAAGAGAAAGTGTATCTGGGCATTACCAGGGAACTCTAGTGGGTACACGTTCTGCGTTCCAGGTTCCGGTGTTCCGAATTATGGTACTAGAACAATTTGTTAATGAGCCAAGATAAAAAGTAGCGTTCTCTTGTACCGATTTATCCAGTTACCTTGTGTGTCACACACATGCCTGCATATATTATTTACTTAGGAGTAAGTCGGAGGAAATTTGTATTGGGTAATTTTTTATATGTTCACAAATTGTATATTTTTGTCCTTGCAATATTGGGAGATAGCTTCTATAAAAGCTAATAGTATAACTTTGTATATTCGAATGCATATGTCTGAATGGTACTTCCTATTATTGGTGTTAGAATCTGGTGTTTGTGAAGATTTAGTTCGTTTACGATTCTAGTCTTTGGTGGGAGTTGTTGAAATTTCCTTCATCCACTTAATGGTCCCTAGACTAAAAACCTATTTTTAAAAATTTCAATGCAAGTAAAAAGAACTGTGGAAAGTTCCCTTAAAAAGAACAGTTCAAAGTTCTCATGGAAAGAACAACTCTGTAAGCTTCCCTAGCCAAGGCACACATACAATGCTAGAAATGAAATCTTGTCCCAATAAAGCGGAAGAGGCCCCAAGGGAGGGGACAAATGCATAGGCCTTGAGGAACAACCTCAAGGTCGCTGGTTCCAATTCATACACTTGGGATCAAACTCACTTATAAAAAGGTAAAAAAAGACGAGAAAGAGAGAGATGGGTATCATTGAAATTTCTAGCAGTTGGTTCTATCCAATACCACATAAAATAGTGAAACAAGCACACTTCCAGTGGCACCTTTATAGTTTTGATTCCAAGAAGGGGGAAGTTGACATCATTTGACATTTAGTGGATGAGATTTCTAGATTGTTTATGAAATTCTTGTAAAGCCTTTATCAATTTGGTAGGAGACTAATGGTTTTTGATGTGTTGGGGACCGGAATTACATTCATTGGTGGAAGGTAAAATCTTGATGCAACCCTTTAATTAATTTACATTATCATTTAAGAAAAATTATATTATCTTTTAATTAGAGTTACTTATTAGGAGTTCATTTCTTTTAAAATAAGGTTAGCTAGTGGCATAGAATTAGGTTTTATAAGTCATATTTAAGTGATGCAATCCATTTTTAAAGTTCAGAATTAGTGATATATTGATTTCAGTCTTCGTATTTGTGGCTTTTGTTGCCTCTATTATCCTTCTTGTAATCTCATATCCTTCCTTCATACTTGTCCTGCATCAAAGATAAGATCCGAATGGACTGCCCGGGGTGCTGTACAAGATATCAAGATGGCTCACTCCGATCACTTTAGCTGCGACTTATTTTTATATCTCCTAGAGGATTGAGTTTGGGACCTGTGGGTGAGGTGGGAGATTCGATTAAGGCTTGCATATCTTCTGTGAGATTCCCTGTTCTGTTTAATTGTGTTCTTGAGGGGTTTCTTGCTAGCAACAAAGGGTTGGGAGCTCGATAAAGGGAGTCTTACTTTCTCCTTTGTGTTATTCTTGTAATGGAGGTTGTTCACTTCTGCAAAGGGCGTTGGTGGATTCTGTCTTTAGAGGTTTGAGGGGTCCAGTGTGGGGGGAAGAGCTTTAGACCTAGTGCTTATTTCACATTCCCTTTTTTTTTTTTTAATTCCTCGTCCTTATCATTTTGCTTGATGTTGTGCTGGAGCAACTTTAGTTATTGTGGTGTGTTTTGATTTGTTTTAGGCAGTTTCAGGCCTATGGATTAATATTCAGATAAGCTTATAAATTTCTTCTGTTATGTTTTTCTTTTGCTTCTGATTGCTGTCATTCTATTTTATACCGGTTCATATGCTGTAGCAGGAAGGTAAAGGTGGGCATGCAGCCAAATAATAAAACAAATGCCAGAGAAGGTTCATTGCTTACTCATGGAGTTGCCAATGGTTCGCAGGGAGACTCCAAATTGGAATTGTTTGGTTTTGATTCTCTCGTTAATATTTTAGGTCTTAAGAGGTATGAGTAACCTGATTCCTTTTCTAACTTTCACTTGCTGTTAATATCTACATGCTCATTTTATTTGAAAGTATTAGAAAATAAGGTTTTTATACGTGCAGTTGAAGAAACTCTTTCTCTTATTTAAACTTGTAATATTTTCATTATACTACAAATTAGAAGAGCCTACCCCGGCTAGTTTGCAATAGAAGGCGTTGTTGAGAAGACAACAGAATAATAGGGGTGGGGAATGGGTCCTCTCTCTACAAGTTCGATATGCGTAGCTTTTAACTTATGCAAAATGTTCTTCATTATTGGTTTTCTGAATCATTATACTGTCCTACTTATGGGGCCCACTGTTTCAGCATGACGGGGGAACAGATTTCGGCACCACCAAGTCCTAGAGATGGTGAGGATGCTTCTGTCACTTTGGAGCAGCAGCAGAGGGTACTTCTATTTTCCTCAAGTGTTTCATACACGTCGGGTAATCTGTATTAATCTTGCAGGCTTGCTAAAGAAAAACTAATCATGCAGGGTACAGGTGTTAAACTGGGAACAATGATGGGAGTGTTTTTGCCATGCTTGCAAAATATTTTGGGAATCATCTACTACATCCGTTTCTCGTGGTAATTGTCAAATTTACGGAATACGGACTCATTTTTATGAGCATTTACTTTCTTTAGATGTATACATTGGGATAAATATTTAGGGAATTGTTCTGATAGCCATTTCTTTTTGTAAATGTCATATTCTATGTCTTTTGCTTTCCCTATTCATAAGATCTTCCCCGAAAGCTTAAATGAACATTGTGTTTTTTCCTGTATTTCCATTCTTGGTCTTAATTTAAGCTAATTATTTCTTTGCTTCTCTGAGAGTTCAGGATCGTTGGTATGGCTGGCATAGGTGAGTCACTGGTATTGGTTGCCTTCTGTGGCTCATGTACTTTCCTCACTTCTATATCATTGAGTGCAATTGCAACTAATGGTGCAATGAAGGTAATACGGATATTTTTTTTTTCTAACTATTATATGAGCATTATTAGTGCATCAATGATCAGCTGTCTTAGTTGTGATTGTTAAATGTGTCCATGCGTACCTTTGGGAACGATTGATTAAGTTATTAGGAGAAAGGTCTCTCTTTCTCTCTCTCTATATATATACACACATATTTATGAATGGGCTTGGTCAACTGCTAATGCTGACTTCCAGGCCCTAGGAAGCCAACAAATCCAGGCTGTCCATCCACAATATCCAAGGTCTTGGATTTGCGGAATTCTTTATGGAATTCATCCTAATGATGTATTAATTTCTTTATAGGATTATATTTTAGGAACATATCAGGAAATGACACTTGAGAGCTTTGCTTGTTATGTACCAATGTTTTATGGCAGGGTCAGGTAGCCAATCTTCAGGCAGAGAGTTACATTTTAGTGCCTGCACTGGTTAAATTCTTCATTTTGGTCCCCAAATTTTGTCATGAGCATTCTATTACTTTTTGAACCTGTAGGTTGATATTGAAAAATAAGGAGTAGAAAGACCTTTATGGCCCATGCATTATGATTATTCCTCATATCTTTTGAGATTAAGTTTTCCTAAATTAAGTAGATGGATTCCTCCATTAAAAACTGCAGATGAATTTTCCCATATACACTTTCTAGCCATCCAATCTTAGCTTCAATGGTGCAGGTTAGGTTGGCTGGGTAATGGTCCATGTCAACTTTAGATCATCCCCAACTATATGAAAATTGATTCATGTCTATGTTCTTGATATCTCTGCTGTGCATTTAGGGTGGGGGGCCTTACTATCTGATTGGTCGTGCCTTGGGTCCGGAGGTTGGAGTCAGCATCGGACTGTGTTTTTTTCTTGGAAATGCAGTTTCTGGAGCCCTGTGAGTGTATACTGTGTTTCAAATATTTTTACTGCACAGTGACATTAAGGTTAAACTGCATGAGAAAATGGAGACATCTCCTTGTAGTTTTAAATGGAATTGATATTTGCACTCCAAGAATCTCCATTGCACTCCAGTGTACAACACAGTTTGCTTTATATGCAATAAAACTACGGGCTTTGTGGAGAGCCAATGAAGATTGTTGGAGTACAAATATCAATTCCCTTTTTCATAATGTCCATGTTAAATGCAAGATGTGAACAAGTACTTCACTTAAACACTGTCCTTACTTTTTAATTTGGCCGTGACTTTAGTTATGTGTTGGGAGCAGTGGAGACCTTTTTAAATGCTGTGCCAGCCGCGGGGATATTCAGAGGTAATGCCTTAAGCATATTTGCGGTTAATATTCAGGTTTCATAAATAAATTTATTAGGTATATTTGACATTTTTGTATTGATGACTATATATAGCTTTATTTCATTGGGATTAGAAGGATTGCAGGCTTTTTGATACCGTTAGATGTTTTCATTTGCAATCTTATAAATGCAGAGACTATCACGAAAGTAAATGGCACATCAGTTGAGCCTATAACAAGTCCAAGTTTACATGACCTGCAAATTTACGGGATTATTGTGACCATCATCTTATGTTTTATAGTTTTTGGTGGCGTGAAAATGATCAATCGGGTTGCACCTGCCTTCCTTGTACCTGTCTTATTTTCATTGTTCTCAATATTTGTTGGGATACTTCTGGCGAAGAGAGATTATCCGGCACGTAAGTGTTTATTCAAGTATTTATTACCTACTTTTTTGTCGTAAGACTTTCATTGCGTTCATATCATTCTGATAAACTATTGTATCCCTCTCTATACTGGATAGCTGTTCTCTGTGTAGTCGTGATGTTATCAAGTTTCCTATTTCATTTTACTCCATGAAAGTTGTGGTGTACTGCTTGCATGGCTGAGTTTTAGGAAAACAACTATTTGTGGTTCATGTTAACAACAGGAGGGGAAAAAATCACTTGTGTTCTCAGTTGATCAGTACATGTTGGTCTATTTTCTGGTCGTGCATTGAAGTTGTCTTAATGGCATTCAAAAAAAATTAGAATATCTTAGATTTTAGGTGTTTATAATAATTTAAGCTTAGCACAAAAATTATAATATGAATGATTGGTACATAAAAAATATAATATAAGGTTAGCACCTGTCAAAGATTTGACTGAGTGTTTAGGTTTCTCTGCTGCCTTCATGAATCAGATAATATGTGAGGTTTAAAGTCTATTATCTTTTTTTTTTGAAATATACTCATTTGTTTTTCAACATATTCAAATTCTTAAGTCCATCGTTAGTTGAGGGATTAACTAGTCTCTCTTGCAATGCTGCACACAGCTGGAATCACGGGCTTGAGTTTGGCATCATTTAAGGACAACTGGAGTTCAGATTATCAACCAACTAACAATGCTGGAATACCTGATCCTGAGGGAAAAATAGACTGGAATTTCAAGTAATGAAATTTATCTGAGATATTTTCGTTGTTCGCTATGTACCTGTTTCTTGCCACTTCCTATGGTATCACTTAGAAATGATATCCCATTCTTAATCTGTTTTTTCTTGCTCATGATTCTTTTTGGAAGTATACTTTGAAGTCCATTGCCTTGCTCAGGCTTATAGTAAACACCTGCGTGAATAATATATAGAATTTTCTAGAAGGTTTTTGGTCGCTTGTGGCATTAATGAGGAGAGATGATAATTCTGCTTACATTGTTTTTCACTTTACACTCTCCTAGCAAGTTTGTAAGAGCCTAATTAACACCATTGACATGGAATCTGATTTTGGATTTGTGCATTGTGCTGACACATGGGTCTAATTGATGGTTTGGAATGGGTAAATTTTGCACCATTCTTCATCAAGTATTTAGAAAAAACAATTTTCTGTAAATAAGTGAGCATTTCTTGACCATTGTTCTCAACTGATAATTTGATTATATTTTTTCCCTGAAAATTGTTGTTTCCTCACAACTATTGATTTTCTTTTAATGGCTTTTCTGACGACTATAATCTATTGTTAGTGCATTGGTAGGTCTCTTTTTCCCTGCGGTAACAGGGATTATGGCAGGTTCCAACCGCTCATCTTCGCTTAAAGACACTCAACATTCCATTCCTGTTGGAACACTGTCTGCAACTCTAGCAACCACTGCATTATATTTTATTTCAGTCTTCATGTTTGGGGCTCTGGCAACTAGAGAGAAGCTTTTTACGGACAGGTGCTTTCTTGATCTTATTCTTGTTAACGCAGGAATGGCTAGTTCTTATGAAAAGCACTTTTTTTTTTCTTTTTAAAATATTTTTAATGTACAACATAGATTCGCCCTTTTTTTGTGTAGTGAATTTGTTTGTTCCCTGTTAGCAGTTATCAGACAAACTTGATTGGTGTATCATTGACTTGCCAACCATTTTATACATAAGTTTAAGTAGCTAATTTGCTTAAGTATACCCATTCATTTATCTGATATAATACTCATAAATTGGGTTTAAAAGTGCAAGGCAATTGTAATTCCAGCGAATGTTTAAATATATTTATATATCAAAAAAATAAATATTCCCTCTATTCCAATTTATTTGTTCTAATTGAAAAATGTATGTCCATTAAGAAAAATAATGTTTTTCTCTAAAATACCCTTTTTATCTTATTAGTGAGAGAACCAATGAAAAGATTTGGTTATATGTAGTGGAAAGAGAGAGAAAGTTTGATGGGAGTAATAAGTTGTATATTTTTAATGAGTTATAGTTCTAATAAAAAGAGTTGGCTAATTAAATATGGATAGGATTAGAAAAAATTGACAAAAAAAAGCACATTAAAGGAAAATGACAAATAAATTGGGACAAACTAAAAGGAAGCCAGGACAAATAAAATGGGACATAGGGAGTATAAATAATCCTATCTATGGTTATATAACCTCTAACTGGTTAGCTACAGTCTAAAAAAGTTATTACGTTTTCTTTTTCTTTTTTGAAACAATTATTTATTTATTTTGATTTTAAGGAACATTATTGTTGGATATGGAATACCGATGATTTTGATTGATATCTGTTGAATATTTCGAAGTCATTATCTTTATCTTTATTAGTTTGAATTTAAACCTTAATCTTATCCTAGGAATAAGGA
>JAUMHB010085279.1:0-11680 GCA_032359685.1 Pittosporum tobira
TTTGTCGAACACCAATAATTTTATTTAGTACCTCAAAACATCATATTTATAAAGTTAAAATATTGGGTTCTTACAGTACTTCTATTCCTTCTCTAGGGAGTATTACTTCGAGTTGCATACGTTCGAAGTCTTTCCTTATTTCTTTTTGCACCAACAGTGCATTCAGTTTCGCCTAACGACTCAACGCATCAGCTACGACATTAGCCTTACCCAGGTGATAATTAATGGTGCAGTCGTAGTCTTTAATCAGCTCCAACCATCTTTTCTACCTCATATTCAGCTCCTTCTGGGTGAATACATATTTTAGGCTTTTATGGTCCGTAAAGATTTCACACTTTTCACCATAGAGATAGTGCCTCAAATCTTCAAGGTGAAGACCATAGCTGCCAGCTCCAGGTCGTGAGTAGGGTATCTCTTCTCAAAATCTTTCAGCTTCCGGGAAGCATATGGAATCACCTTCCCGTGTTGCATCAACACGCATCCCAACCCTTTCAACGAAGCATCGTTATAAATTACAAACCCTCCAGTCTCATCGGGTAGTGATAAAAATGAGGTCGTAGTCAGCCTCTTCTTCGGCTCCTGGAAACTTTGCTCGCACTTTGGGGTCCATTTAAATTTTACATCCTTCTAGGTTAGATTTGTCAGCGGCATAGCTATCTTCAAGAAATCTTGGATAAAACTTCGATAGTAACTAGCTAACCCTAAGAAGGTCCTAACCTCTGTAGGCGCCTTAGGTTGGACCAAATTAGGCACAACTTCCACCTTAGTCAGGTCCACAGTGATCTTATCCTTGTCCACCACGTGTCTGAGAAATTGTACATTTTGTGGCCAAAATTCACACTTCGACTACTTGGTGTACAACTTCTCTCTTCTCAACACTTTCAGTACTATCCTAAGGTGTTTCATGTGTTCCTCCTTCGTCTTTGAATAGATCAAGATGTCATCTATGAACACTATCACGAATTTATCCAAGTGTGGCTTGAATGCTCGGTTAATTAGGTCCATGAAGGCAACCGGCGCATTTGTCAAACTAAATGGCATCACTAGAAATTCGTAATGTCTATAACATGTCCTAAACGCGATTTTTTGAATATCGTCCCCTCGGATCCTCAGCTGGTGGTATCCGAATCTTAGGTCAATCTTTGAAAAGTATGTCGCACCTTTTAGTTGGTCAAACAGATCGTCAATTCTAGGCAGAGGATACATATTCTTTATTGTGATCTTGTTTAACTTTCTATAATTGATGCATAGTTGTATTGATCCATCCTTCTTTCGCATGAATAGTACTGACACTCCCCACGGTGAAACACTCGGTCATATGAATCCCTTATCCAGCAGCTCTTGTAGTTGTTCCATCAGCTCTTTCATTTCTACTAGTGTCATGCGTTATGGTGCCTTCGAAATCGGTGTGGCTCCAGGGATTAAATCGATGGGAAACTCTATTTTTTGATCTGGGGACAATCCTGGTAGTTCTTTTAGGAATACGTCTTTGAACTCATTAACCACCAATATGTCTTCAATGTTGACTTCATCGGGTTGGGTATCTCGTACGTGGACCAAGTAGGCTAAGCATCCATTCCTCATCATTCCATTTGCCTTGACCATTGTCAAGCAGTTCATCGACTTTGGGTTCCTACTACCGAAAAATAAAATTCTGTCATTCGTGATCATCCGGAGAATAATCTTCTTCTTCCAACAGTCTATTGTTGCTCTATACGCATTCAGCCAATCCATTCCCAGGATGGCATCGGATTATCTTAAAGGGAACGGTATCAAGTTGGCTGGGAGTCTATGGCCATCAATTTCTATTATGCAATCTCTATATACGTCATAGACGGGGAATACGTCCTAATTGGCTACCTCTACATCCAATGGGGTTTCCAATTTTTCATTTTTTATTTTAAGTTTATTCAAAAATTGAGCAGACACAAAGGAACGAGTAGCTCCCAAATCAAACAGTATGCAGGCAGGTATTGAATTGACAAGTACTGTACCTATCACCACGTCAGCTGAATCGGTGGCATCCTTAACGGGTATATTGTAGGTTCTGGCAGTAGGGCACAGTGGTTGTGTATTCCCTCCGGTCAGTAGTGGCCTTTGTCCCCTTCCACTCACTGTAGAGTTGGCAGACTTCTTGGGGGCAGTTAGGTGAAATGTGCCCCTTTTTTATGCACGTGTAACACACGCGGGTGCTCAGGTTCGGACAATTGGTTGCTACGTGGTCGGGCTGGTTACAACGGTAGCAAATGTTCTGCCCCTTCAGGTATGGCCAACTTTTGCACTCTTCTCCCTTCCTTATTTGGGTAAGCCCTCTCCCACTGCTCTCTTCGTTAGGCCACTTCTGATTGTTGCTTTCCTGAGCCTTGCTCTACTGGTTATGGCTCCCCTCAGCAGATCTCCCTCTGTTCCATTTTCCTTTCTTCATTTCTTTCTTTTTGTTGCCCTTATTGAATTTTAACAGAGTATCTCCACTCTCTTCGGCAATTGTCGCCTTCTCCACCAACTTTACGTAGTTGTCTATTTCTAGAATAGCCACCTTATTGTAGAGCCAAGGTTTCAACCCTTGCTCAAATCTCTTGGCCTTCTTCCTTTCCGTGTTGACCTGATGCGAAGCGAAACAAGCCAATTTGTTGAATTTCGCATCGTATTCCGCCATGGTCATGTCCCCTTGTTTGAGTTCCAGAAATCTGGTTTCCCTTTTATCCTTCATGCTTATGGGGAAGTACTTCTCAAATAATAGTTCTTTGAATCATCCCCAAAAAATGACCTCTTCCTCCTCACCTTTTCCTGCTACATCGTTCTCTCCCACTTCCTCATTCCTCGGCTCCATTTGCTTGGTTGCTTCCCACCAGAAATTTGTTT
Organism: Pittosporum tobira; assembly: GCA_032359685.1. Classification (NCBI taxonomy): domain Eukaryota; kingdom Viridiplantae; phylum Streptophyta; class Magnoliopsida; order Apiales; family Pittosporaceae; genus Pittosporum; species Pittosporum tobira. The sequence continues at coordinate 2,863 of JAUMHB010085279.1, forward strand.
CTCCCTTCAGCAGGTATGAAGACAACATTTTTTTTTGGTCATCTGCCACCCGACAGATTTTGAAAGCCTTCTCTATCTCTTTAATCCAGGTCGAAGCCTCTATCGGCTCGTTACAGCCCTGAAAGGTGGGCGACTGCACATTTTGAAACTCCCTGAATATGACGGCAGGCGACGACCTGCGGTTTTGGTTCTGGTTGTTGTTGTCGTTGGGAAGGGGTGGCACATTCTGGAAGGCAACTCATAACAGGTTCATCAACTTTTGCATTAGGTTCTGCATCAGGTTCTCAGGTCGAGCCTGACAGTTTAGTGGTGATCGTCCTCTTTTTGGTAGCATGGCTCTGTCACATGGCAGTGTGTTTGCATATTTAGATACGTATATGTAAATGCACAGTTACTCATGAGATAACACAAATAAGGATTTCATTGATTCGAGGAAAGGTTACATAAAATAGAAATGGCAATTCTAGGTTACAATACATCGTGGATTCGTCGATCCGGGTAAAATTTGTATTTTAACCTAACTACCCAATGTTACGGGTCTATGCCCCACATCAGTGGTCTCTAACCCATCGGTACGTATTTTCTTCGTTTGCCAGAATGGAATCGTAATGCTTCTCGAGGTGGCTGGCTACGTGCTCGATGAAGGCGGGGGTCTATTCATGCCTTTCTGCAGGCCAAAGGCAATTAACACGCCTCCACGATGTGTCAAAAGACTCCCGATATCCTGCAGTAATCCTCTTCGCAGCATGTTCCCATGTTGTGCCCTCCGCTTCGCATACTCGTTCTTGGAATGCAGGTGTAAGATTTACTCATCTCTCTTCTAGAGTAGTGCTTTAGTCTCCTGAAGCCTTTCCCTTAGGCGATCCTCAGCCGTTATGTGGGGCCTCGGGAATGGGGGCAACTGGGCAGGCGGTGATATAGGGGTGGTCAACTCTTCCCCAGCCTGGTTGGTTGTATCCTCGACCATTAGCTCCTTTTCTTTGCTCTCGTGGTTTGACATCTACAAGGAGTTTTAAAGTGGGGTTAGTTATCATTTTATAGAAAGTGTTTCTAATTCTAAGTACATATATGGTTTAACCTGGTCATCTTCATCATACTGGTTATAACCGTCTAGAAAGGATCTCATATCCTCATCATCGTCATCGTCGTTGTTGAGGTAGAACCTCCTATTCTCGAGTATATCCTCAACATTGGCGTATCGGGAGTGTACCCAATATCTCCGTCCATCCTCATAGATTCTTATAGGGTCGTACCCTTCGGATTGCTCTTCTTCTGACTCGGACTCTAAGATAGGTTCATGTTCCTCAGGAATCTCAAATGTGGGGAGTGGGCTGAGAGCGGGGATCTCGATCGTATGACACATCTACAAGTTTTATCATAAGTGTTAATTAATTCATGTAGATTTTAAACATATGGGATATGTTTATAGGGTTTTTACGATTCGCATGTCTAAATCTTAGACGCAATTACACTCTCAAGTCAATTAGGATTTTTCCTAATGCTTGGATCCAAAGGTTTGTTCTAACTTATAGCTCTAATACCAACTGTGATGCCCCCAAATTTCCACCTTTAAATCTTCGTGAAAATCGAGTCGTCAGATATCATCTCAACATACTGAGTTGCCAATATTTGTCAGCTCGCCCTGTTATATCTTACAAGGATCTCACATACAAATGAATATACACACAGCGGAAGCATAAAACTTAATTAAATAATTAAGGGCTTACAATAACAGGGTTCTAAGTAGGAACAAAAGTCGTACAATATTCAATTACAATGTACAAGTTAAAACAATCCGGGAACATCTTAGTAATATTCTATCTTGCCTTTGCCCTTTGAAGATCGCCTTGCTCGACTGATTCTGAAAAGTTTATAAAACATAGCAAGAATGAGCGAAAAGTACTTAGCAAGAAATTATTCAATTTTTAAAAAAATGATCCTTTTAGTCAAAAAGATAAAACGGTATAGATTTGAATTATTAAAACTTTAATATTTGAATTCACGAGTTAATATGAATTCCATCAACGCATGCATGATATACAAGTAAATGTAACATCATGTCTTTCAACATTTAATATTTTGAATAATTGAACATCAGTTGGGTGGCCTTTTTGCTCGACACTTAGTTATTCAACACACAGTCATTTCGTCATCCTCGACACACAGTCAAATTTAACAACTTGTGCCCGTATTCGTCACAACTACAGGAGTTAACCATATAAGGTCCCGGCACCCCGGTCTTTAACTATGTTTAATATTCGATCTCAAATTATCATGAATCATGTGAAATGATAAACGCTTACAACAATATAGCATGCTTATACATGGTAGATATGCATAATCATTCAAGAATTAACTTTAAACAACAAATAATGCATAAGTAGTTAAATTTGTACATTCATGGCAAATACGTATACTGGAATTTAAATCATACGTATCAGTAGCTGAATAAATTTCATTCATAAGTGAAACAATAACTTATACATAATGCGGAGAGTAATAACTTGCTTTAATAACGCTTCCTAAACTTTCCATGTAACACGTTTGGCGACCGTCGACTTTCCTTGCCCTCTCACGTACGCTCCTATAATAACAACAGCCTATCGTTAGTAGCGTCATTTCAAAATGACTCGCTCACTCTCAAAATAATAATAAGTATCTTGGGGTCCCTAATTAAAATAACATGAACGCACACAAAATTTCAAAGAGCAAAATTGTCATTATCTAAAAATTCATCATTTAACTCATTCCGTCCAATTTACTCCTCGTATTTATCCCGGGGTATTCTTAACCCTAAAATACTTTATCGGATCCTTGTTCGGACGAAAAATGAACATAGCATTCGTACATAAAAATATTCGATGTTTAAAAATAATAAATATGATGTGTAAACACATCATAATGATATTTAAATCATTAAAAAGAAATTAAATCAATATTCCTTAAATATTCTAATTTATTATCTAAATAAAATAGAATTTGATTGAATGTAACATTTTCTAATTTTAAGAAAATTAAATTTCCAAGTTAAAAATGAATTTAACATGTTCTCTACTAATTTTTTCAACTCAATGGGATTGTTGTAAATAAGTTAAATGGTAGTTTTTGTAAATGGTGCAACAATGGTATTTTTGTAAATATGCATTAGTGGTATTTTTGTAATTAGTGCAGTAGTGGCATTTTAGTAAATAGGCTACAGTTGCATTTTAGTAAATAGGCTGCAGTGTCATTTTAGTAAATATGCCCAGAGGAGTATGTTGGTAAATGAACAGAAGGGTATTTTGATAAATATGTCATCAGTGGCATTTCGATAATTAACTCTTTCTCAAAATAACAATAATGAAAATGGTAATAATGAAAATAGGAAAAACAGTAACCACAAAATCAAATAACTCAAAGTCAACAATGGTTGACCGAGCAACCATCGGCTGGTTGACTGGTCAGCCATTTTTTCTTCACTACCATGCCGTCCAACTAGACTGGTTAATCGCATTAGTAGACTGGCCGATCGGTCTTCCAGACAGGTCAGCATTAAACTGGTCGATCAGGATAATAGTCAACCAAGTCAACCATTAACTGGTTGGCCTGATCGGCCCTCTCCCGGATCCGACTACTTGAGGAACTGGTCGTTCAGCCTGGTCGCCCATGGCAGTGGCCTATAGGCCGGGCGGTCGGCCAGAAGGTTGCTAACCAAGTTAACCGTTGAGTGGTCAGCCCTTTCTCCACCGCCCCCAGTCGCCCGACCAGCAAGCTGGCCGATCAACCGACCTGGTGGTTGTCGGCAGTGGGCTGCCATGGCCATACACACACATATACACACTGAATCAAAAGGTAAGCTCAACATTTTGGTAGAGGGATTGGTGAAGCATCGATTATCACCATCCGTATGACCTGGAACCTCAAGAACATGGAGGTCATATTCATCGTCCTCGGTTCAGGTCAAGAAGCCATCACCGACGGCCACAAGTTCGCCGGGAAGAATCAAACAGACTTTAAAACATCATAAAAACTTGATTGAAAGGTATCAAAATGATCCTTGCAACTGCAGGAATCCATTGGACCCTCCCATCGACTCAAACACATCCGATTCGAGCCTTAAAATTCGATCTTTGGTCAAGAATACATCGGAAGTAGGCCGATCATAAATCGACCTTAAATAGCTTGGCCCTTGACCTCCTTGATCGATTGAAGGCTTAAATCGATTCTAAGAAACTCCCAGATGCTATTCTAATCGTCAATTTGAACAAACAACAATGAAAATCCCGACTTTGAATCTTACCAAGAAAGAACAAGAAAAAAAATGAAAGTTAGATTTTTTGAAGTGTTGTGGCTGCTTTGAGGATTAGGGTTGGATGAGTGTGTCCTATATGGACAATTTGCAACGTCTAGAAACAACAATCGATGCTTGAAAAGGATTGATGATGGATTTAGAAATTTTCAGAGCCTGTAGAAACTTGGGGGGAAAAAGAGAAAAGAGAAAAAAGGGAAAGGGGAGAAAAGAAAAAAGGAAAAAGAAAAGGAGGAAAGTGGGAAGAGACAAAAAGTTTGGGAGCATGTGCGTCAATGGGCCCCAGCTGGTCAACTGGCTGAAAATTTAAAATTCAAACTGTTATTTTGCCTCGATTCACGAATCGATTAATTTAATAATTAAATAATAATTTAAAAAGTCAAAAATCATAAAATACAATATTATACTCTATCCCTATGTTTTGGTACACTGCGATTCTAACGGCGCTGTCCATATTTCCAAAATACGCTTCGGTCAAAAAGTCAATTCTGGATTACGTCAAATTAAAAATCCTACGGCGTTTCGATTCACTATTTTTCCGCGTTGATTCTAGATCTTCGGCTGTTTTATGATTTTGAACATTTTTCAACTTTCAGGTTAAAATAACTAAAATGCTCCTGATCATTATATTTTTATTTTAATTCAATTTTCTAAAATGTAACGATGCAGAAAATAATTTCATCAACTAATATAAAGGAGAAAATTTTATATTATAAATGGTTCACTAATAAATTCGGGTTCTCACAAGATATATGTTTCATCAACTAATATAAAGGAGAAAATTTTATATTATAAATCGTTCGCTAATAAATTCGGGTTCTCACAAGATATATGTTTGGGTTTGGAGGGGGGGGTGTTTAAACCCTTATCACTTGATAAATATAAGTAAGCGGTAACCACTATGTCAAGTCCTTAATTGGTTAAAATATAGTAAATTAACTATAACACTTAAAACAACTACAGTCACACAATACTCAATTGTACTAAAATATTGATTGCAATAACCATCACAAATACTTTCCAATGATGGAAAGATTAACCGTCACTAAAACCAATCATATATAGTATTATTTTACGATTGACTAAAATTCCATCACAAAATATTTTCATTTCGTGTTGATTATAAGAGCCGTCATATATGTACAACTTTTCTAGTGATTTAGTTGATATATATATATATATATATATATATATATATTATAAGTAGAACTTAATTTTGAGACGGGTTAAACGCATTCACAAAAAGAAAAATACATAGAAGATGACTATATTTCGTCACATATACAAAAGTTGCCTAGCCAAGACATTTGGTGATTAACATGACCATCACAAGAAATATTTTTGTGATGGACAAACTAACCATCACCAAGAGCCATCGTATATAATTTTATTTTGTGATTGATTTTTAAAGTCATCACAAAGTTCCATCACATATGTCTAAGTTTCTAGTTTTGTGTGTGTGTGTGTGAGTGTGTATGTATATACACACACACACACACACACACACACACACATGCATAGTCAACATTGGTTAGATAGATAAAATAATTCTAGCCGTTCATTTTTCTATTTACCCATTCTAGTTCCGTGCTTGGCTATTCCTGGTTCGAGCATGGTTGTTTACATTGATTATTAGTTTTGTCAAATTTATGTAACAATGTGAAAGTTATTGCTAAAAGACTGAGAATGATGTTAAAGTATTATTAGAATATTATTACTGTAACAATAATAATTACTACTCCATTATTATTTAAGTGGCTTGGTTTTTAAATTAGACTATGTTTCTTATTCTTCAAGTTTGTCAAGCTTACATAAGCCTCTTTGTCATTATTAGGAAAATAACACACGTTTCGCGCGTGGTACTAATAATAATTTTTTTGATTTAAATTTTTATAATTTTTTAATAAAAATATAAAAATAAATATTCTAATAATTTATGACCAATGTTTTATGTGACACCCCGTATTTTTAAAATAAAGGATTTATGTTAATTAAATATAATTAAATATTTTAGTTACGTGAAGTAACATTTGTTGATGGTGAATTACAATTTTTGCATGGAATGGAGAGATTTTTGAAGGATGATATTTTAAATATTAACTTAAGGGCATTGGATACATGACCAAAATATTTAGATTGAAAGAGGACAATTAAAATTTTTGTAATGTGTTACATGGTGGCTGGACATTTTGAACTTAAAATGAGGGGAAAAGATTGTGAAGTTGAAGATGGCCACATAACACCTTGTTAGCCATTTCTCCTAGCACACATAACAAGCACCTTGTTGGCCACCAAGACCATGGACTACTTAGCCAATCTTGGAGCCACAAAAACCACCAACCATGAGTTAGCTCCTGTGGACCAAAACAAGACCACTTAGCCACTTTGAAGGCCACGGATTGGGAGGAAAAGTTAAGCACTTTTTCCCTTCATTTAATAACTAGTCAATGGGAGAGCAAGAAAAAAAGGAAAAGGAGACCATATACTCCCACTTTGTTCATCCATTTCCACTTAGAAAAGTTAGAATGATAGAGAGAGAAAGAGGAAGAATCAAGAAAGATAGCAAGAACCTTAGTCAAATCAAGGCCAATTAAGTCAAGAAGGAGCTTGATCAAGCCTCCAAGAGGCTGAATTCAAGGTGGAGAAGGTGATCAAAGTCTTGGAGGATCAAGTACTTTGCTGAAAATTCAAAAAGGTTCAAGGGTAAATTGTCAATCTAGTGTAATAATCTCCTTATTTACACTTGGTAAATGATGAAATTGAGCTTGGACATATGATTAGAAATAGTGATATGCATGTGAGGGATTGGGAGGAGACTAAAAGAAGTTAAACAAAAATTTGTTATATGCTGAAAATTTGAAATTTTGGCCATTGGTTACTGTTTATAAAATAGACGAAAATTACTTGGCTTGTCAAATGGACTTGAAACTTAAGTATTTAAGCAAGTTATATGATGTTCACAAAATTTTGTAATTTTCAGAGTTGATTTGGTATTTTTAAAAATTATTGGAAAGGGATTGCTGTAAGTTTTCTGTAGAAACAGAGTGCCCTATCTTGTTCTGACTTTGAAAAACTATATCTTTTTCACTATAAGTCCAAATTGAGTGATTATAGTGCCTAAACATATCTTCTAAAATCTAGTTTTTGTAAAGGTAGAGTATGATAACACAATAACCATACAGAATAAGTTGTGTCTGTTTAAGTACAAAGAATACAGAGAATGTAAAACAGAGAAAGTTGGATTTTTAGTTAAATTTGGAAAAATATGGAAAATAATGTGTTTATAAAAAATTCACGAAAATATTTCTGATAATATTTGGGCATGTTTAAAATGTTTCTGAAAACTTTCGTCATTTTTGAAGGTCGTTTCATATTTTTATAAAATGCCCAAAATACACTGCTGTAAAGTTAAAACAGAGCAAATTTTCTTGAATATTACCAAATTTTGAAAAATCATAAGTTTTTCATTATAACTCGGAAATTGGTTATTCTTTAGCCTATTTCAAGTTCTGAAAGTAAAGAATTTGGTCATGTAGGTTAAAGTGCTAATAGGGTTTTGTAGCATGGCTTGAACATATACAAGTTTAATTGACTTTTTAGAACCAAAATATGACATTAGGTGAATAAAGGGATCGAATGGAACCAATAGCCATGAAAGTTAACAACATTATTAACGTAAGGTTATTTATGATTATTGGAAGTGGTCTAAGGGAAAAAAGAAGTGTAAGAGCTGTTAAAGGTTATTGAACGATAAAGGAAGCGCAGCAAAGCAAGTGCATCTTTCGCCCTCTTTTACATACCATGAAATGTGAAATATGATGAACGTAGTATTGAATGTTATGAATGCTTAAATTGCTTATCTATGCATATATTATGGCATTTAGTGATGATAAATATTTTAAAAGGGGTTGAATTGATAAATGTTTTGAAAAAAGTTATTGGTAGATGATTTGAATGATTTGCATTGTGCATGGTTATAAAAATTAATAAACACGTCTGATTATGAAAGAAGAAAATATAATAATAATCTGTGAGAGGTTCAGTCTATGAAACAGACTGGGTGAATGAATAATCTATGAGAGGTTCAGTCGATGAAACAGATTGGGCAAATGAATAATCTGTGAGAGGTTCAGTTTATGAAACAGACTGGGCGAATGAATAATCTGTGAGATGTTCAGTCTATAAAACAGACTGGGCGAATGAATAATCTATGGGTTCAGTTGATTGAACAAGACTAGGCACATGTGTGAAATGAAACACAAAAGATGGAACAAAATGTAAATGAGGAATAAAAGGCAGAATGAAAAATGTAAAGATCAAACGCATTGCATATTTTCATGAGAACAGTAGAGATCAAGTGAACTGTATGTTTTTGAGAAATGATTTATGTGACGCCCCCAAATTTCCACCTCCAAATCTTGCGAAAATCTGGTCGTCAGATAACAACTAAAGGTATTGAGAAGCCAATATTTGGCAACTCACCCTGTTATATTACAAGGATCGGTCTCACAACGAATTACACAGCGGAAG
>JAUMHB010085290.1:0-11679 GCA_032359685.1 Pittosporum tobira
CCAAAATTTGTATCAAACAACTATCAAAATTTGTGAAGAAAATATACACGTAAGCTTTGCTCACTAAGATGTCTTAATTAATAATGCAATATTTTCCCAAATAAACTACGGCCTCACAAGGTTATATATATATATATAAAGTGGGATAGAAATAATATTTTATGCATTCAACCCAACACATACAGTCTCCTATTATTAGTACATAGTAGATGTCTTTTTTTTAATAAGGGAACGTCTATTATTAATAGTAGTTGACATTATGTCTGCTACTATTAGTAGTGGACGTTTCCCTGTAAGAAAAAGTCATTTGCTGCTAATAGTAGTGAATGCATACTATTCTCAACCATTTAATTAAAATTTAGACGATATATGTTAAATTGAATAAAATAATATTTATATCCCATTTTGTATTTAGACGAGACCCATGTTTATAAATATATACAGTATAAAAGATCTTGCGCTAGATGCAACTACTATTTGATGAATTTGAGGTAGCTAGCAAGGCTGCAGTACCTATATACAGTATATATTTATATATAACTGTTTCCGTTTCCATTTTTGAGTTTTCTTGCATTTCAAGAAAGGTCTTGGTGAAGAAATAGAATGTAGGTGGATGTCAAATTTTATGCATTACTTTTAAAGCTCTCCATATATTCTATTTTTTTTTTGAAAATTTATCTTCAAGTACACTCTAGGGCGACATCGGAACTAAACATATCTATCTCTCAGGTAGTATAATGCAGCAGGTTGCCCCATCTGCACTCAAATATATACTCTCTCTCTCTCTCTCTCTCTCTATATATATATATATATTTATTTAGTAGGAGTAATATAAATATTGCTGCTTAGATTTAGTTTGTTTTAATAAATTATTATTATCAAGTACTCTTAACATACCTTTGGACAGTCCCTAAAAGGGACTCATAACAACATTTATTCCCAAAACAAGTATTCCTACAAAAGTAATCACTAGAAAACTTGTGATCCGAGCAACCCTTTTTTTCTATCTTTACACGAAATTATTCCCCTGCAAGTTTCAATCTTCCCATATTTAATTTTTTCATCTCCCTCAATTATTTTGAGTCAGAAATATTGTACTAATTAAGGACCAATAAAAGGATAAGTTGAAGAAGATCGGATTCAATACCTTCCCAACCCTGAAGAGAAACTGGCACTAGGTACAATATGCTCTAGAAGAGACAATGTTTCGCGCTTTTTGAATTTCCCTTACTTTATTTTACTTCTTTTTGTCTTTCGTTCTGTAATCATCACCATGTTTGTACTATTAGAAGAATAAAGAAACAAGGATCCACAGTGGGATGATCGTACCAACAAATTAGCAGAAGAAATGACTTGGTGTAATGACTGCAGCGACGCGAGTGAAGCCATTGTTACATCTCCTACTAAAACAGATAATACTGTTATTAGTGAAAACTACAAACATAATCATCATATCAAGGCTTGTCCTTCATGTGGTTATCAGATTAAATGGCAAGAAAAGGTTTGATATATATACATATGTAGCTTAGCAAAAAGAAAATTGACATACATATGTAATTAATTAATCCCTTTCTTTTTTTTGTCATAAAAGTTCCCTATATAGACATACCTGTTTCTTGATTATGGTTAATGATTTGTCCTTAATTTCTTATGGGTGTCGATAAGAGTAGGCTGGAATTCATGATCTGCCAGGGCTACCTGCTGGGGTAAAGTTTGATCCGAGCGACCAAGAGCTTCTTGAACATTTGGAGGCGAAGGTAAGGCTAGATACTCGTAAGCTACATCCCCTAATTGATGAGTTCATCCCTACCCTTGGAGGGGAGAATGGGATTTGCTATGCTCACCCAGAAAAATTACCAGGTGATCATCCTCAAGAATCTCATATCTCTCTTCTTTTTTTTAAATTTTTTTTTTTATAATTATTATTACGATATTTGATAAATATTTATCTCGGGTACAACAAACAAATTAGCAAGATTTCATGCACAAGTTAATATATCCAATTAAAACCGGGGAAACTATTCAAGGTGGTGAAGTGACAAAATTATCATGAAAAGAAATGTTTGTTCCAGAACGAGTTGGTTGAGTCAACAAGAACAATGTTATTCCCATATATACACGTACACCATTGACCATTGCATGCTACATTTTCACAATGCAGGAATCAGCAAAGATGGCTTCGTCCGACATTTTTTCCACAGACCCTCCAAAGCATACACAACTGGAACAAGGAAGCGAAGAAAAGTGCACGCGGACGTAGCAGGAAATGAAACCAGATGGCACAAGACGGGCAAAACCAGGCCAGTTTCTGTTGAAGGCAAAGTGAAAGGGTACAAGAAGATACTTGTGCTCTACACCAACTATGGAAAGCAACGAAAGCCCGAGAAAACAAATTGGGTGATGCATCAATATCACCTGGGAAACAACGACGACGAAAAAGAGGGAGAACTTGTGGTTTCAAAGATCTTCTACCAAACTCAACCTAGACAATGCAGCAGCTCTAATATTGTTAAAAATTCTCATCCTAATAATGGCGTAAATGCGCATGGAGGTTCTAGCATGAAGAGCAACAGTGTGTTTATTGACTACTATAATCAGTCTGTGATATCTTTCAATCAGAGTACTAACTGATTTGATTTAAGCTATTGATCAATGGAAGGCAACTGTGCAGGTATAAGAATTAATTGGTGCTATAGGGTTAATTTATATATTTTTGTTTTTTAGGAGGAAAATAATTGGGACGAATAAGGGCAAACTGAAGTCTCTTTTGTAGAGTGCATAGAGTCAAATTCTTCTCAAAGCCGGGTGGAAATTGAAGATTTGGTTTTGGCACCTGATTAATATATATATTCTGATCTTTTGATTCGATGCGAGTACTAAGTGATTATGATATTTTACCTTGTATATAAAGATCGGTACTACAAGTTTATGATTTTACATTGCTCCTGACTCTTTGATCTGAAGATTCATACAGGAGGAAATTATTGTCCAAAGTAACATTTCTATTGTTTTTTTTTATTTTTTTTTTGGTTTTCTTGGAAAAAAAAAAAAAACTAGATCATTAACGACAATGTAGGAAAGAATAAGAACAAATTAATTCTTGTATTTTCATTTGTATTTGTTGTGACAGTGGTTAAACCTTATCTCGAATGTTCAGTAAATTTGTTGCCTTGCTAATTCGTCAAAAGGGAAGGAAAAAAAAAAAGGAAGGACAAACTAGAGAAGAGATTTTGCCTTGTTTCTCAAATTTAATACTTCATCCGTCGGTAAAAAATATCATTAATCCAAATTATTTTTATCTCAAAAAAATTTCATAACACAACACATATATTAATAAATAAAATTATGTAATATATATATATATATATATATATATAAGCGAGACTCACTCACCTGTGAGAGAATAACTTGATTTCATTAGTCGGTGGACACTCTCAATCCGCGGATGTCATAACCTTTTCATCCGTTCCATTATTTGACCAACTCATACATCATGAAACAAGTCCTCTAATGTGCCTAGGATAGAAACAAATTACTCTATCCGTCCTAACTGAATCGTAATATTATAATTTTTTGTAGAATTTAAAAAATTTGTTTGATATTATAATTTAAAAAAAAAAAACATAATGATTGAAATAGTAATATTATAATTTTAAAAAAGAGAATAGTGATTAAAATGGTGAGGTATAATATTGATATTACAATTTTAAATAAGAGAATAATAATTGAAGTAGTAAGCTATATTTAATAAAATAAATGTAATTTAAATAATTAATATTATTAAAATTTTCAAATTAAATATATTATAATAATATGAAATATTTAAAAAATATAAATATTATAATATAAATGAGTCGGAGGGAATAGTTCGAACTTCGTAGTCAATTAACTGTTTATGAACTAGTTGTTCGTATTGTCCGGTTCTTGGTCTCCGATGTTAAACATGGAAAATATCACCTGGTCTTTGACTTCTGAATTGGAGGACTAAATCGGAAAATTGCAATTTCTATCACCATTCTAAGAGCTCACTCGTATAACAAAAAGAGTTTCAATTAAAATTTTTTAAAAATTACAAAGCTCAAAGATCTATTTTCTTCAATTTAACCACTAATTTTTTTTTTTCAAAAACATGTACAATTAATTTAGTATCGTTGAAATGCTAATGAAATTATGCTCGTGAAATTTATATGGAGATCTATTCAAATGGGGAAATTATAGAAGATGAAATTAAAGTTGACACATTTAAAGAGAAATTGAAAAATTCATTGCATCTCATCATAGTGCACGGTCTAATTGAGACCAAAATAACAAGAACATCATATTACAACTTCTTCTTCCTCAATACATACACATCGGACTCCTCGTACGCGTAATCCTTATGCAAATCCTCATGCGGTACCTTCTCCACATCAAAGACCCTAGGGCACATTTCCCAAAACACCAGGTCAGCCTCCGGCGATCTCACTTGGTACCCCAATAAAACCACCCCTGTATCTGCCACCAGCGCCTCCATGGCGCTTATCAGCGGGGCCACCGTCTCCTCTATATAAACCACATCAGTCGCAACAACTACATCAAATGGCGGGCCTAGGGCTCTTATTTGGTCCGCGTTATTCCAATACAAGTGGGCCGTTTTCATCATCCGGCCCAAAACAGGCTTGTTGCGCTTCAGGTTATGTTTTAGCGCCGGCATGACTGGGGTTATGTCCGTGAGGACGACGTCGTTAAGGCCGAGGAGGTAGAGGCCCATCCCGGCCACTCCGCAGCCGGTACCCAGTTCGACGGCGCGTTTGTTGCGAAAATCGAGGGTTGTAGCGTAGGGGTTGGTGGGTTCGGCGCAAGTTCGAGGGCTCCAGCGCTCAGCGAACTTGACGAGGACGAGAGAACAGGGCCAGACGCTGGTGCCGACGTGCATCGAGCCGTTGTCTTCTTGGATTGAAAGGTGGACATCTCGGACGGTGAGATCGATTGCTGGTGAGTCTGTGAATCGCATCTTTCTTGCTTTTGTTTTTCTTGCAGTCGGATGTTTGACGCTTTGTTTTTGACTTTTTTGCGTACTATAGAAAATTAGAAATGGTTTAGAGTATTTTCAAGAAAAAAAATGAAGAAAATAGAAATTGCTTGGAGTTGGGCCTACTTTAGATAATCATTTTGTTTCTGGAACAACGTATTGGGCCTAGTTTAGATAATTCATATTCCAGCCCAAATATAATGATATAGGCTTAGACTGGATTTCCAGGCCTACCGGTTAATTACTATTTTCTTCTTCCCATTTGTTTAAAGTAAAATTTCCTTTGGTAGTGATGATAATGGATTATTTTGTAAGGTGGCTGCTAGTTTCAATTTTTTTCTAGTTTCATTTTGAATTTTAAAAGGAATTCATTTTCCACGAAAGAAATTGGTAATCTCCATCTTTTGTTTTTATTTATTAAGCAATATAAATTTATTATTTGTGTTTTAAATATGGTACCTACTAATATAAATAGGAGTATTAATTTTTTTTTTTGGGTAGAAATATCAGTTCATTTTTAAAATTGGAAGATTAATGACTATCTTAATGAACATAAGTATTTCATGTGATGGTGCTCCATCCATCAAATCAAAGAAGCTATGCATGGTATGTGTTGGTAGTAGATGAGTAAACACTCAATGCAACACACCAACCGGCCACCACTCACATAAATCTGGAAAGAAACATGCGTGATAAATATATAGGATATTGCTTGAACAAATGGGAGGGCAGAGAATCAATAAAGAGAATTATTATTTTTACAAGTGAATATGTTATTTTCAAGAATATCTCATGTGTTTTCTTTCAAAATGTACTAGTAAATAGAGTAAAAATATGAGACATATTTATAAAAATAACATATTTTTTTGTAGAAATAACAATTCTCAACTAAGAGATATTTTTTTCTCTAAATTTATGTAAGTGTGACACTACGTTAAGGCAATGTGATATCACCATTGCAATAAATATTTATTCGCAATAGAAAAGTTTCCCATTCTCCTGTAACATTTATGTGTGTCTAATCTTCAGGGTCGTTTATATTGGGGGCGGGTTCAATCACCATCTTATTTATTTTTTTAAAAAAGCCAACATATTGAACCTTGTTCATCATTGTCCTTTTTTCAGGTTTGCTGCAGCGCTGCTAATGGAGTCCCCAGTTGTGTTCTTCTCACTAAGTCTGTATTTGTAAGGCAGGCAAATTATAACAATGAACTTGATGTCTAGGTACGCATGTGAATTGACTCGTTTCCTTTTTAGCATAGTGTGTACATAGTATTATGAAGTTTGTGCTTGACGTAATAGTTAAATGCTCACTTGTTGAGTACCGATCACGGGTTCAAGTGACAGTAGAAATAACATTTTTTGACTTTTTTGTTTTGTGTATGCAACACTAGCTTAATTTGTCATCTGAGATTATCATCAGTTTCTAGTTTTACTGAAGTTTAACTAATCAAATTTTCATATGATAACTTCTACAAAACAAAAATCATCATTAATTACATTGAACTGGTAAAGGTCACCAAAAAAGATAGAATCCTTTCTCATGACTTCATGAGTGGGGATGGTAGGATCTAATTAAGCTTCTATGCAGTTCAATTTCTTGCATGCATTATAGCTACTTCCACGGTTAACGAAAGAAAGGCTACAGAACTAGCTATGATCAACTGAAGGGCTAAGTAAATTAAGCTATAATTGAGCCTTTTGGCCACTAAAGATTTTTTTAAAATTCCAGACTGAAAAGATAACTACATAAATAGATATAAAAACACGTATATATAGCAATAATGGAGTTCAAAAGCGCTTCTTGCTTTGCCCCACTATTCACTTCCTTTTATGAAAGACAAAAGCTACCATTTTAAAGTAAGCCAACAGCTTTTAGGGTTCAACAGAATATGCTTGGATCTCTCTTCCTTCACTTCTGCAATAGGTTCTCTCTAAGCACAACTTTTTGCTCCCACAACCAAGCCACTCAATGCCACCTTTTCCTCTCTTCAAAGTTTCCAAATTAATGTACTTTATTGACAACCTAATTTGCATTCTTATGAGAAAATATGTAAAATTCATAAAATTCCCGTACGCTACTAATCAGGGTTACCATGGGACTATTATTACCAATCGAACCGGCTCCTATCGTCCCAAATCATGGTACAAGAACTATTAACTTATAATTAAGCCATAAGTCTCATTCCTTGTACCCGCTTTTGTTTGTGGACTCCATCGATTGGCATTCTTGGTAATCATGGATTAAATCCATCCATTGATTGAAGACGGATGGCAGATTGATTGTACACCAACACCCAAGAAATCCCTTGTTTCTCCTCCTGCACTTTCTTGATCATGCTGAATGTGTTGCCGCTTTGATGGATACATTTGATTCAAACTGGACAGATCATTCACTGAGCCCTCTACCTGATCATTAGTACTTCGGGCACGGGTTGTTATTAAATTTGTACCGAACAATCCAAAATACTTGCTCCCATCTTGAACCTGGTTATTACTACACTTCAATCCAAAGCTTTCTAGGAATGAGGGGTGATCAGTACTAGAAGTTGCACCAATTTGTGCAGCTTTCTGCAATAGCGCGGTTGCGGACATATTTGCAGAAAGTGTTTGATGGGAAATATTTTGGCTGCTGAATAAGGAAGGCATACTTAAAAGCTGATTACTTCCGACATCCTTAACATTATTGATCATTGGAAGTGAACTTGTGCAGCTGCTTGTCAGTTGTTCTTCAGCACTGCTGGAATTAGGGCTCTTATTATTTTCAGTTGGACTAATCCAATTGTATTGATAATTGGAATGTGGATCACCAAACACCGGCGGAAGAATTGTTGGTTCATGAACATTTTGAGTTCCTTCGTTCATCCACGGTGAAAGTCCCCGTCTGACTGGATCCATTACTTCAATATGGTTACTTGAGATCGCTGGCTTAAATATGGAAGTGAAATTTTGGGCCGCGTTTTGACCTAGTGAAGCTCCCATGAAATGGTAATTCATATTGGTGGATATGGAATTGTTGATGGTGGATGCTGCAGTAACTCTAGCTGTTTCTTCAGCTAAAGCATCACAAAATGCCCGGTGCGTTATGAAGCTATCTCTCCTGCTCAAATAAAAAGTTTGAAAATCACCACAATTAAGAATCCCGCAAATAACAGAGTCTGAGAGTTTATATCATATGCTTACAGATCGGGGATAACATATAAATATATTAAGAGAAGCATAACATGTAACTGAGATCTGGCCTAGCTTAAAAATATATTCTGAAAAATAGGACTTTTGGGTATTTGTTGAATTCATTATACTGCGGTTTGCATTATTGACCGGGGCTACTTACTTCATCATCAAGAAAGACAAACAAAAGACCATAACTATTTACTCATATACAAAAAGAAGGGTATGAAAATCAACAGTAAGTCTTTACCTAGGATACTCTTTCCTTTTTAACCTGAAGTCCACTCATATTCACACAAGAAAATGAACAAACAAAAGAAAAACATGATCATGATTCATTTTGGCATGGTCTTGATAAAAACTTAGCATATATAAAGAAAGTTCTTATTTCACTTTCTAGCAGTCTGAAGTAAGAAATTACCTCGAAAAAATAGTCCCACAGTCACATTTGTATTCCCTAGTGCCACAAGTTTTGGAGTGTGCTTTCCAATCTGACTGCACCGCGTATCGCTTTGAGCACTTCTCACACTTCCACTTCTTCTCACCATGCTTTCTACAGAAATGCTTCTTGATTCCGGTTAAGTCTCCAAGAGCCCTAGAAGGATGGTTATGGACGCAAGTTTTCTCGGGGCACACGTAAACTCGCTTCCTAATTTCCTTGCTAGTCCTCTGCTTCAACTTCCATGGTAAATTATGGCCTCGCCGGTGAAGTTGCAAGTTTTGATCTCTTTGAAAGCCTTTCCCACATATCTCACACAAGAATCTATTGGTGGCCATCAGAGTTGTTGGAGACAAGGCGATGACTTCGGCCTCAGGATCTGTAATTATCAATTAAAATAATTAAGATGAATATACCTAGCTATAATATCACGTATCATAAACTTAGACAAGAAGAAATGATTTTTTTTTTTTTAATTTTAAAATAAATCGAAATATTTACCTGGGGTTCCGGGGAGATTTCTCTTCCTCTTTAAGGTGGGAGGATTGCTTACATCAATTTGGTTTTGGATGAAACCATTAGGAATTGCTTCATGTGCCATTTGTTCTAACATCTCTCGAGCTTGTTTTTCTCTCTCCAAGAGAAATCCACTAGTCTTGGATAAGTTTCTGTATCAAGGGACTTCAATTTTGGGACTGAATTCTCTCAAATCAAGGGATCACTTAGAAAATGTTATTAAGAGAAAACCACAGACATTGAATACCTAATTATTGAGGTACGTACAAATCTCGAATATACGAGCAGCAGATGAGATATAAATGGAGGGTTGGATCTCTCTCTCTCTCTCTCTCTCTCTCTCTCTATATATATATATATATATTATGCTGTCTTTTTAACTGTTTTTGGTAGAAATAGAATACTAGCTAGCTAGCGAGTTTTCATGGTAGGCAGTGAAAAAGTGAAAGCTGTAGGGAAGAGGAGATGGAAAAGAACTTAATGGGTGCATGATGACACATATGATGAGTCCTTGAGCAAAAGTCACTCTCCATACCTTTCCCATTGGAATGATTATCCCATAATTGTTTGCTTTTTGTTTCTTATTATATTCTGCTATGCTCTCTCCCAAACATCTTACCCGGCCATATTATATATACATATATATAAACAAATTTAACCTAAGATATTAATTTAATAATTAACAAGCATGCACCCCACATAAATATTATTGCAAAGAAACTAGATTATCTTTCTGATATTGATATGTTTGATATGCTGAATATGGTGGCTGGAGATATTTCTTACTTCCTTATCCTGCCTTCCTTGATTGATAATTATAGCCACATATTTGTCTAGCTAGTTTTACTTATTTATGAAGTGGTATATAATGGCCATTAATTATAAATAACTTTATGAGTATATGACTTTATATATGTATCGCATCCTAGTTTAAGTTCTTTTATACTTATCATTTTTAATCAGAATTCTCTCCCGTCTAAGTATATCTTAGATATTTCAAATCTAATTTAGTGCTTGTTTGGTAGTTACTTATTGAGTGCTTAAAGATCATGAAAATTGGACGCAACAATTTTTTTTTATATTTGGTAAGTTAAATGTAAATTAAAAATTTACAATTTAAATTCAATTTCAACTGAATTTGATAAACTATACCAAACGAACCCATTCTTTTCCTAGGTAAGGTCACTTTGGTGACCCTCGGAGACCACTGAACAAAACTTTGCTAGTTGAAAAAAGATAAAGACACTTTATGTCTTTGGTGATTGTACTTTTGTTTTGCTACTTTGTCAAAATTAGAGAGGAAAATTGTCCCAAATTAATTTACGTACATTATCAGTTAAGTCCATGAACAATATATACTCCCTATTTTCTAAAAATAAATTCATAAGTCCAAATAAAAATTGTCTTGAAAAGAATTTCAAAACACATATATCAATGAAATTAAGTGATTTGTAGTTATCGAAGACTTGTTTATATATGGTTATTCAAATTTTACGTAACCTAAATTTTCTTTCTCTTATTAAGTAAAGACTTTCTTAATTTACGGATTTCTGATGGTTGTAACGTTGTTTTCTGGATGGATGGAGTATATTTCTTTAATGTAAAGGAAGATCATAAGAAGCTTGCTTTTGGTACAATTATCAACACTGATCAGGGTTCAAGTTCTTAGCGGGAGCCTTGTGAGCACTAGGTGCGACATTTTTTTTCTGTAAGGGAAAATTATAACGTCATTTAAAAAGAATCAATAAGCAATATAATGTCCACACATCTCCTGCATGTATCATGGACTGATTATTAGTGAAGCAAGATTTTGTTCAAGCTGTCCTATCATTTTACTTAAAGTAACCGAAAGTTTATTAAAAGCAAACGCACATGCTAACTGTCAAAAAAAAAGAAGTTAAATCCAAAGGAAACGACGAAAATAAACATGAAGAAAAGAGAATAATATGTCCTTGTGAGGGTTTAACAATGGCTGCCGCACCTGACTTATTGGTGAGATCTGGTTTTAGACACCTGTTGGGATCAACCGACCGTTGATCAAGTCCAAATTTCATCTTCAGCTCAAAATACGTCAGTTAGAGTGGGTTCACCTGAAATACGAACAACACGAGGTGTTTGTTTTCTCATTTCCTTCTTCAATGCTTAAGTTAGTGAATGGATTAAGGTGATAACTAAGATGGAGGGAGAGAGGTATACCGTGTGTTTTGAGAGTGCATTTGGGCAGAGTTTTGGCTTTTTTGTTTTGGGAGCGGGATCCCCCAATTTGTGCAAATGAGTTGGTATTTGTAGAATTTGCCTTAACCCGCAACCCAATAAAGTAGGCATGACGTGTCTTATTTGAGTTGACAGGGCTGACGGTATTAAGCGGCTGATTGGACGCTGTCTTGGAACTTATTTATGGCCTTTGGGCCGCTAGACCCGAAACATGCTGAGTCAGGCCCAATTGATGGGATGGATTGAGCCTGCTAGTTGGGAATGCCTAGGCGCATAGTTTGAAAGTCTTTGACGGCGTTGGTCCGGCTGGACAGAGATGGATTCTGGG
>JAUMHB010085301.1:0-11676 GCA_032359685.1 Pittosporum tobira
ATATATAATATTATTGGTATGTGTGGCAGAATTAATAAATTATGGTTATCTTTGGCCGGGGGTAAGGACGTATGATATTGGTGGCATTTACCTATGTGGTAAAGTCACGTATGCTGACATGTCTAAAAACGATATCTTAATGAATATTTAAATACTAGAGAATTTATACATTCATAATTGATTTATTTTGTACTTATCTTTATCATACAGTTACATTTGACAATATTTCATATGTCTATATTCTTATTCACACTCAATTTGCTGACTTATAAGGTTAAGAATAATTTTTTTTTGTTTCAGTTATCCTTAGTCATGATATTTCTTAGTGAGCTATTTGAGCTTACTCGTTTGTCTCATATTCCTTTCAGGTGTAGATAACTGATAGCGGGGTTATTGAGAGGAATAAAGTAGAGGTCTAGTTGCTTAGATGTTTTTGTTGCATACTATATACTAGAAGAATAATAATTTGTGAAGAGTGTCATAAATAATATTTCTAGAATGATATGATGTACCTTTATGACCTTGTGTACTTTATAATAAAGTATTGTGTGTTTGTAAGTTGTAATATTATTAATAAATTGATAACTTAAGTCGGGGTGTGAATACTCAGATTTGGAGTGTGTGGATATCCAAATTTGAGGGTGTCACAGTGTCATTTGATGCATGAAATGTCAAATGATTTATTTCTTGTAGGGATGCATGTGTGAGTGTGTGCGTTATCTTTTCTAAGCTTTGGATGGCCAACTGTTCGAGTTGGTTTTAAATGTACTGTCAGGAGTATCCCAAAGTTTAACCTAAGTTTTGTTTATGACAACTAAGTACTAATGATATTACAAGATGTCTCAGAATATATTATCTACATAACATGTTTGAGACACACTGAGAAGAAGCATTCAAAACAACACAATATGATCACTGGAAATTCAACTTATGCTTGTCATTGCAAAGAACACTCGTACAAATCTTATGAAGCAAGAAACCACTTTGAAGACAATTCTATGGACAAACTTCAAAACACTAGATCTAGAATTTAGTCTCTCTCATAGGTTTTTCAATGTAAGTGAATAGCTCTATGATAAAATTAGAAACAAGTCTTAAAATGAAAACAATTAAAATTAACATTTTTAAAGGAAAAAATTAATTTTCATTGGAAAATAAGTTTTACAGAAAAAGTGGAAAACTTTGAAAAAATCTTTAATTTTTCTCTGCCCGAGTCGGTCTCTCTTTGGGATAGGATTGGTCCCTCATCGGGACAAGTTCGGTCCCCTTGTCAAAACTTTGAAAAATTAAGTGAAAATGAGTCAGTCCCTCATCGAGACATGTTCGGTCCCCCTATGTGCAAACTGTCCAACGTACATATTTTCAAATAAAACAATTTTTTGTATCCGTTGGGAAGCTTAATTTATGCACAATGATTGGATCTGGGCATACTATAAATAGGTAATCATTTGACAATGATTATCATCATTCAGAAAAGCTTTTTTTCTTAGGCAACAAAAAGTCTCTCATCTCTTTCTACGAAAATACTACTCACTACAATATCTTTAAAGGCTTGTATCCCTATTATCTAAGAATTATTCATACATTCATCTTTGATGTAATATTTTTAAATAGAAAATATGTTCCATATTTGTAACAAAAAAAGGATTTACTGAAAGAATCTCGATTTGTTCTTGAGGAAAAATAATAGAGTCTCTTGTCCAATATAGAATTGTAAAAACAAGATCGTTTAAATTGTAATCTGAATGTTTCTTCACTGAGAATGAGCTAACAATAGCGGATTCTTAAAAATCTCAAGTCCGAATGGGAGCTTTGGGGACTGGACGTAAGAGACTAATTTCGAATCAGGTTAAATCGTTTTGTTGTAATTATTTGGTAATATCGTTCTTTACTTTTCATTTACATCATATATCTTTAATTTATCAAGTTAATATATTGTGAATCAAAAATTCACCAAAATTAAATTTTTATCATAACAATCTATTCAACTCCCCTTCTAGATTAATTATTGCACTAACATGTACCAAATATATATATATATATATATATATATATATAGTATTGAGAACCACATCTAAGATGGTCCCACTTTTAGACATTATTGGATATATAAAAAGTTGAATTTATTCAATTCATTGTTTTAAAAAATTTCACTTAATTTTAATTATTTTTTAATTGGTTATTTAACTTTTAAATTAATTAAACATTTATGACTAACTATTTTTTATTTATATTCAATAAATATTTAATTAAAATTATTTATACGTTAAACCTTCACTTTACTATTTAAATCTGCTGTTTATAAAATTTTAAAATATTAATTAAACTATAGTTTTTGGACTACTACAACACGTCACGTGCAAATGACTTCAACACAGGGAGGGCCCTTAAACTTGTTTTTATATTCAAAAAGTCTCCGAGACATAAAATATCTATAAAAGATAATCCGTGTGTTCAATGAGCCGATGAGAGTGTCATGCGTAGATCTGCAAAATCGTTCCAAGGCCCGCGGCCTTTGTATATATATATATATATATATATTTATTTATTTATTACAATTGGTCCTATATATCATGTGTGTAATTATTTGAGTTTATTATTAAAATATATTTTTTTTGTTCAAAAAAAATAAAATATTGACTTCTCATTTGTCTCACAAAATAAGAAGTCAAACATTATTTTTTTTGGACGGAGAGAGTATAAAATTAAAATGTTAATTTTTTAACATAGGTAATTAATTAATTTTAAATTTTATACTATATACAAAAGTTAAAAATTATACAAAAGTATAATTTAAAACCGATAATTTATTAAAGAGAATAAATGATACTTAGTGCCTTTGAATTAAGAGCCATATAATCAAAAACTCACATAAAATAATATTTACACATAATAAATTATCTTACTTTAATTAGTAGTTATGTGCATGTATTTATGTACTGTTAATATCATATTAAAAACTTTTGATATTTTTATTTTTGTTTAATAATTTTTTTAATTTTACATTGATATTTAAAAAATTAACCATAATATTAATTTTTTTAATTAATTTATCTTTTTCAAGTACACAACACCAAATATATACTCCCCCGTCTAAAAATAAATGAGACTTGACTCATCATTTTGTGAAACAAAATAATAAATCAAGACTCATATTTTTTAAACAGAGGGAGTATATTTTTAAAAAGTTCATAGTCCGTCCTAGACTAGACTTTAACTTGAATTTACATTTCTAAATCAAAAATTAAAAATTAAATATTTTTGATTCAATTTATTTTTATCCCAACCCAACCCGTTTGGGCCAACTCGGCTCATTTGTCAAGTCTTTCATGTGGCGCCAAATGGCTTGCAAATTTTAAAGTTTATTAGTACTACTAAATACTTCATGTGAACGAGACCACATAACTACTAGTCCAATCAAATTTACATAATTAAATATTTTTACACGTGTCTATAAGATTAAGACATTAATTAGAATCTAACATTAATTTAATTCAAGATTGTTTGGTTAAAAATTCAGTTCAATTATTTAAAATATTATTTAGGAAAATATGAATTTATTTTAATATTCAAGTAATTATTTAAATTTTATTAGGCTTTGTTTTTTTCTGTTGAAATTTAGTGTAATTGATTCAAAAATTTTAAAATATTTTGACAAAATTTGTATCTGCACTCGACTCATTAATTAAATGACTAATATATAAGGTTTATTCTAAATTTGCTAAATTACATAAATAAAATATAAAATAAATTAATATTCAATTTAAGTTGACTAGTTTACGGTTTCCGTATACTCGTATCCCATCAATATAATATAAATTTATAAATATCGAGTTTGTTGATATAAATCAAATGATTTTTTGGCTAATTTACTGAATTGACTTGGATATATAAATTTTAAATATGAAATTCAAGTCTAATTTTATGCAAATTCAGTTTAATTTTTAATTACTAAATGTTAAAAAGTAAAATATCATAACTAATATTATGTATAATTTTATATGCATCAGTTTATATTTACAAATAAGAATGAACTAAAATAAAATTTAATGTATCATAAATAAACATATTATCAAGACAGAAGGGAAGAAATAACAAAAATAGAAAAATTTAAAAATATTATGAATAATATTTTTTAAAAGTTACACAATTCCTAACATTTTATCAAAAAAATATAAAAAATAAATTATAAAAATATATTTAATCCGAACAACCGTGTTACGCGGTTCAAATAGTTTAACTAATAATGCAGTTCTCAACAATTGTATCTCATTTACAATTTTCACACAATCCGAGCGCCCACCAACCTGTTACCTTGATAAGACAGATCGAACTCGTAAGACTTATCGTACGTACAAACAAAAGATAATTAACGTATGACCAAGAATCTTCATTATCTTTTTCGAATCTTTATTTAGAGAGTGGATATATATTTCCCATAAATAAAAAGATATCCATAAATAGAATTTGACTATATATATATATATATATATATATATTTACGTTCTCTGCATCTCCACCGTGAGGGGGGGTTTTGTTTCGAAAAAGGACCGAACGGGCTCTTCTCTGAAGGAATTCAACCCGTGAAAGGCGGGAAGGTTCATCAGTTTCTTGTCTCCTGCAATTCTTGAAACGTGGTTGCCTAGGATCTTATGGTCTCTTCGCAATTCAGAGGTTTTCTTTCCGAGGAGTCTCGCTCGTTCTTTTACAGATCTTGTTCTTCACTTTTGTAAGTCGTGCATTAATATCTGTATGTATGTGTATGTGTGTGTGTGTGTGTATGTGTATTGGAAAACGTATTTTGATGATTAAAAAAAATTCTTATTTTTTTTAATTTTGCACTGATTTAATTTTTCAATCCCTTACATTGAATCATAGGCACAACCTGGGTTTTTATGTTAATACAAGTTTATGCGATTTGGGTTTGGTGTTTATTCAAGAAGATGTGAGGAACTGGACATATTATTGGTTCTCAGATGTAGATTTTGCTTTTTTTTATAATTTATTTTAATTTAATTTGGGAAGAAAAAAAGGGGAGGAAATAAAATTTACTAGGAAAAAAAAAAAGGAAAAGAAAAAAAATAAATAAAAAAATGGATATATTCCAAAACTTAAGGATACGTATTTAATATGGACTATTTCTTACTTTTTGGTAGAAGATCCTTTTCACTCAAACCCTCACAAGAAAGTATGAGACTAAAATCGATCCCTTTCTCTTCTTTTCTTTTTCAAACTTATGATTATGATTTGAGCTTTTCCCCTTCACTTTCTCACCTTACTTTTCTTTCTTTTCTGTCCAATTTAAAGCTCATGGACCCATTTTTTGAGATTTGGATTCTTTCCGGGAATTCGAACTGTGTTTAAATAATCCCCTTTATAATTTAATTGTGCTTATATATATATATATATATATATATATATTTTATACCTGGGGAAAAATATTAACACATGGCAGGTGGCAACTAAGCTCGGATATAGATTAGCCCGAAAACGACGTAGTGTTGATCGATAAAATGGTGAAATTTTAGGAGTTCTTTTGATTTCCATGACAGTTCCCATGAGATATCTGCTGATTATCATATCCTTTAGTGGTTTTGTTACTCCATCTTGCAATAAAACACATATAGTACTACTATAGAATCGGGCTTTTAAGAACATTATGGTTGTATATGAACTCGTGGATGGCACTATTCGAAATTGGTTCAATTTTTGATGATGATCTGTAAAAATTTGAGAGCTTAATTTGAATTATCCTTGGAGTGTTGGTTATCTGGACTCAGAATTAAAATTGGGTTTCTTTAATATATTTTTGAGAATTAAGATTTGCTATTCTAAGATAACCATCACTTGTAATTTGTAAGCTATCATATATCTTCTAATCAGAGTTGAATGTTATTGCGTAATTAAAATGATGATAAAGATTGTTCTAGTTCACAAATATTAAAATATATTATTATTCTCTTCTGCCAGATTTTGAGTAAGTGCACATACAAGCCGTGCCAAGATGGAAGAGGGTCAACTTAACGAGAGTAATCAGTCGGCAAAAATGACCAAAAAGATGAAGAAGTTCCTACTAATAGCCAACTGCGTGATGCTGGGGATAGGCAACTGTTTTGCTCCCCTGAGTAATCGCCTCTACTTTGTGAAAGGTGGGAACAGAGTTTGGTTTGGTTGTGCTTTAGAAACAGCCGGTTTCCCATTTCTCATTTTCCCAATTTTGGCATCCTACATTTATCGTCGAAAAACCGAGGGACAACGAGCAAAGCTCATTTCTATCACGCCACATCTACTTATCCCCTGTGCAGTTATCGGGATTCTCACTGGTGCAGATGATTATATGGATACTTACGGTGTTTCTCGCCTTCCTGTATCTACATACTCCCTTGTACTGGCCACGCAATTGGGATTTACAGCCTTCTTCGCGTGGATTTTGGTTAAGCAGAAGTTCACCTTTTTGCACATTAATTCCATCTTTTTGTTGACTGCTGGAGCTGTTGTCCTTGCAATTAATTCTGGCTCTGATGTTCCTGGAAAGGAATCGAAACTGGATTACATTATAGGATTTTTAATGACACTTGGAGCAGCAAGTTTGTACGGGTTTGTTTTGCCGTTGATTGAGCTAATGTACAAGAAAGCTAAGCAACGGATTACTTACGCTTTGGTCATGGAGATGCAGTTTGTTATGGCCTTCTTTGCTACTGCCTTCTGTGCGGTTGGAATGTTAATTAACCACGATTTTCCGGTCCGTTTCTCTTCTCTTTCTCTCGAGTAACTTTAATATTCTGGTTTTACTTTTTATGATTTTCGAACAAAACTTTGCAAACATAAGAATACACTAGCAAAGTATTTCATTGTACTATGTATTACCATCGTTTATGAAAATATGACTCTTTTTGTGGAACCAAACGGGCATAGATATTCTGTTTGTTTGTGACTTTGTGTTTATAATAACTAATAAATTTGTCATTGCAGGCAATTCCAAGAGAGGCAGAAACATATGAGCTTGGAAAAGGGTTATATTATTTGACAGTGGTGGGGGATGCATTTCTCTGGCAACTATTTTTCTTGGGGGCAGTTGGAGTAATTTTCTGCGACTCCTCGTTGCTATCTGGTGTGCTCATCTCCTTTCTCCTGCCTGTGTCGGAGATCCTAGCTGTTTGGTTCTTTCATGAGAAATTCACAGTTGAAAAAGGAATCTCCCTGGCTCTTGCTCTTTGGGGCTTTATCTCCTACTTTTACGGAGACTGTGCAGATTACAGGAAAAAGAAGCGGGCTGCCAAAGATGACGTGGAGTCGCAAGAAACTGTTGCAGTATTAGTCTCTCAGTGAAGCCATAGCCGCTTGGGCTTATTAATTTGATTTATAGTCTTCTTGCTTTTATTTCATAGAGGACTAATATGCCTCTGCAAATTAAACTTTCACAGGATATGAGGGGTGGCCGCCTATTAATGAAGACCTCCCCCCCCCTTCTTATCCAGCCTTTGAATTGGCGCTAGGCCTCAACTTAAAATTATAGTTCATTCGAGACACCTTTTCGGATCTCAAATTTAAGACTCTTAATATTATTCGTAAAAACTGTTATTGGTTTCTGGAAAATATTGTTTATGGAAGAAAGTTGATTTATACTTTTTTTTTTTTCATATAAAACATGTGATGTGACATCTGACACCAAAATTTTGATTAATACATGAGTTAAGGATCCAGTTTTAGTTTCAATGGCCTACTTATATTGAATTTATAGTATTGATTTGCAAACAATGTAGGTCTTCGGTATTAATTTGTTTTTTTTTTTTTTTAATATATTTATTTGATATTGATATATTCACAAGTTTAAACAATTAATAGCTATGAAAAGAGTAAATCAATGTATGTGCATATGGAAATATGTGGCAATACAAGACAAATTTTTCTCAATTTCAATCGATTATGAGTATCACTTCTTTTGAGTAATATATCTGGAAATACCCGTTGATACATTATTAACACTGTTTCGAATATAATTAGTACATTCCAAAATAATTGTTGATACCTTATTAACATTGTTTCGAATACAATTAGTACATTTCAAAATAATTGTTATTCGGACGTTTCTCCTTGGCCATAAATCTTAAAAAAAAAAAAATTACATTATTTTTAAATTTTATAATTAGAATTTATATTTAATTTTCTCCAATATTTCAGAGATCGACATTTTAAAAGCACCATGAAACTTGCGTATATGAGTTATCAAACGACTATTAACAACTTACTTGCCTATATGAGTTATGAAACGACTATTAACAACTTTCTGTCAATCCTTCAAACAACTTTTAGTCAATCTTATAAGTTGATGACAATCATTGAGAAAACGGTGGTCAGATGATCTAAACACAGAATAAAGTGATGAGATTAGCATGATATAAAATAATGAAATTAGCGTGATAACTTTCATGCCAAATAGTGCGATGGCGAGTTCAACTGAAACTGATGTGTATTGCCGGTTAGGGTCAGTTACTATCACAATACTCATTATCTTAAAGAAAAAAATTGAAGTTTGAAAGAGAATGTTATGAGTGCGAAATTTTATAAAAAAAAAAAAATTAAGATAAGAGGATTTTAGTGTACTCTATAATTAAAGTGTTTTTTTTTCTACGGTTATACTGTATTTATTACAAAACTTAAGACATTATTGACTATAAATATTGAATTTGAAAATATTCACATTCAATTTAAAATGGATTCATTTGAATTTTGTAAAAATTATTTCTTATAATTAATAGTATTTTCACAATTGTACTGAATACATATATTATATAAATAGACAATGTAAGTAATGAGTCTATTTTAATTCAATTACCGAGTTGACTCAGTCTTATAAACTTAAAAAATCCAAATTTAAATTGAGTTTAGATTTAACTCATCATTTTGATAAATAAATTTAAAAAATACATATTACATTCAAAATTACTCATCATTCAATCATCAATATATTAAATAAATCTACAAATACCGATTTTATTGGTATGAATCAAACATAAATTTTGCTGATTTATTTACCGAATTGACTCAAATGTAAAAACTTTAGATATGTGACTCAAGTTGAGTTCCATGCAAGTTCAATTTAGTTTTTTGGTCAATCACCAAATTTATAGTTTAATCACCTGATGCTGAAGAGTCATATAATATAAATAACATTTAATGTGATTTTATATGCATGAGTTTGTGTCTGGTCACATTTTCAAATGAACATGAACCAAAACAATATTTTATATATAGTAAATAAATACATTACCAAGGCTTAAGGGAAAAAGCTAAAAAAAAAATACTGAAAAAATATAAGAAAACATTGTAAAAGTTAAAAACAATTACATAATGCCGACCATTTTACAAAAATAAAAATAAAAATAAAGAATTATTACTAAAATTATGTTAATAAAATTACATCTAGTTCGAATAATAATGTAAGGCACTTAGGTTAGTTTATATACTTAAATTAGTTTGTGTAATTTTAAAATTTAAAAATATTAGAAATCAACGATTAAAAGAAGTGTTTTTTTATATTTTGAAACAAACATATAATTTGTTTGCTGCATACAAATTGCAGAAGGCATAATGGGAAGAGATTGTTTGGGTTAATTTAGCTCGATCTGTATAGATCGTCAGCCTGACCTGGTGAAGTAGATCGACCAGTCCGGATGTGTCCCTAAACCAGTCCACCTCGGCTTTATCATGCATTACTGGGCCATGATGGATCTGTTCTGAAACCGGCCCTTGGTTATCTCTGGTGTTGCAATTATATTGGTGAGTGAGTAGGGTTTTAGACTCTTTAAGTAGATTAATTATATGCATAATACCAATTAAATCTTACATTTTGTCCTATTAATTTCTGTTTAGGTTCGTCTTGGTGTTGATCTTTTTTTTAATCGCCTAAAAATTGTCAAACCATCGTGTGTGAGAGATCAGAGAAACTGATTTCATAAGGCTATCAAATCTTTTTCCTCAAAAGTGAGTGGAGTAAAAGTAGGGTTTTCGTCGAAGTTGATTTCAGGCATTTTGCTTGGACTTTAAAAAGTGTCATCTGTGAATCCCAATGCGTCACTAATCCCAATGCAATTGCTTCATCATGTTGCAGCAGCTGCTTTTTAATCCTTTTTTATGGCGTGGCGTGGCGTGGCCTTTTTATGTGATCCCTTCATTGCTTATCAAACAGGCAAAAAAGAGAGTGAAGTCCGGCAGACTAACCGGCCACCTGAAATCAGTCTCTTCACTTCAACATGTGAGACATGATAAAATGAAAGTTGTGGAACTATTATTCTTCATTATGGTAAAATGCAATAGAGTCCGTTGAACTTTACCCCGTTTGGGTGGTAAGCCCTAATCTTCTGGTCAACGCCTTCTAGTCACCCAACTATCGTAAAATTTGGACAACTGGCTCTGTTTGTAACGAAGAAATTATTTTTTCAAAAAATATTTTTTAGATTTTTTTTTTTATATTTAGTATGTCGGAGAAAATTCAATCAACATGAAATAATTTTTCAGTTAATAGAAAATCTCTTTGTTATTTTAGGAAAAATGACATATGAATTTAAATTCCAGTGTTGTCTATTTCTTTCATTTTTCATAACACATTTATTTAATCATTCTTATCATATTTTTATTTATTTTATTAATAAAATAAAGATATTTATTTTTATTTTCACAATATATGCATAATTAGTATTTTCATATTGAATTATCTATACACATATATTTCCTAAATTTTAAAATTTCTTATTCTTAAAAATCTTCAAAACTAATATGTTATTAAATTTTTTTCCTATAAAGTATAAACATTCTTATTGTTAGATCATAGTGTTAAGTTTTTTTTTTTTATATACATACAAATAATTACAAATTTCCATTGTAAGAACTTAATTTATCTTATTAAAAAAATTAAAATATACTTATACTAATTTATAATAATATAGTTGTTAAATTTATTTTAAAAATTAAATATAAAAATATATTTTCAGTTTTATTTTCAAATTGACCATCAAATATAAGAAAACAAATTATTTTCTCATAAAATATTTTACCAATTTTTTTTTTCTAAAATACGTGTTTATTGTATCAAACTGAGTCTCATATTTCACCATCTAGCATTGACCTGCTTTGGTGGCAGTCATGAGCAGGATAAAGTTCAATGGTTATTAGGGCAGTTTACCTTTTTCCAGTATCATCACTTCCCTCTATTTAGTCACCATTTTCTTGATTAGGAGTTGATAATTATGGAGGGAATAATGAAAGTAATTTTATTAATAATGAATGTATATAATAACAATTATATGAGAGACCTTATATAGACTTAACATACTTGAAGAATAAGTAACCTAATTATAATCCAATTTGAAATCTAAGAATCCTATTATCATAAGAAATCTATTACCATAATACTATAAATATAATATTAATTATATTTAACATTCCCCCTCAAGTTGAAAGTCTTATATCAATAACTTTCAACTTGTTACAAATAAGTCCCAAGTAATAAAAAAATTAAAAAAAAATATCTATATCTTTATCAGTAGTGGTAATATCCCCCCTCAAGTTGAGAGGCTGGAATACGTTGCAAACTCCCAACTTGCACTTGACAACTCGACACATAAGACAACATAGATGGCGGCCTAGTAGGGCAGACTCCCAATCTTGTGCACCTTG
>JAUMHB010085323.1:0-11675 GCA_032359685.1 Pittosporum tobira
GATTTCTTTGTAATCGTACTTTAATTATTTGTTTTAGTGTGGACTATATTTCGGCTTTTTCATTAAGGGTATTTTAGAGTTTTTATATGTCAAAAAAAAACCCTACTTCTTATTTTCGGTTTAGGAGTCTTTCTTATTTTTAGTTTAGCACTTATAAGTTTTGAAGCCAATGAACTCTCTCAAGTTTTGACTCTAATTAGCACTTATAAGGAGCTTAATACTTACCAAGTTATGAATGATTTGAAGCCTAAGAACTCCCTCAAATATTGGCTCAAATTAGCAAATATATTAAGCTTCATACTCACTGAGTTACGATGGATTTGAAACCTAGGAACTCTCTCAAATCTAGGCTCTTATTAGCACTTTTAAGGAGCTTCATGCTCACCAAGTTAAAAAGGATTTGAAGCCTAGGAACTCTCTCAAATCTTGGCTTTAATTTATGCTTATAAGGAACTTCATACTCACCGAGTTACAAAGGATTTGAAGCCTGGGAACCCCCTTAAATCTTGGGTCTAATTAGAACTTATACGAAGATTCATACTCATCGAGTTTTGAAGGATTTAAAGTTCAGGAACTCCCTTAATTCTTGGCTTGAATTAGCACTTATACGAAGCTTCATACTCATCGAGTTACGAAGGATTTAAAGCTTAGGAACTCTCTCAAATCTTGGCTCTAATTGGCACTTATACGGAGCTTCATACTCAACAAGTTATGAAGGATTTGAAGCCTAGGAACTCCCTAAAATCTTGGCTCTAATTAGCACTTATAAGGAGCTTCATATTTACCGAGTTAAAAAAGATTTAAAGCCTAAGAATTCTCTCAAATCGTGCCTCTAATTAGCACTTATAAAGACCTTAATACTCATTATTTTATGAGGGATTTGAAGCCCAAGAACTCCCTCAAATCGTGGCACTAATTAGAACTTATAAAGAGCTTCATACTCACCGAGTTACAAAGGATTTGATGCCCAGGAACTCTCTCAAATCTTGGCTTGAATTATCAGTTATAAGGAGATTTATATCAACCGAGTCAAAAAGGATTTGAAACCTAAGAACTCATTCAATCGTGGCTCTAATTCTCACCTTTAAGGAGCTTCATACTCACCGAGTAACGAATGATTTGAAGCCTAGGATATCCATCAAATTTTGGCTCTATTTAGCACTTATACGGAGCTTCATACTCACCAAGTTAAGATGGATTTGAAGCCTAGGAACTCTCTCAAATCTTGTCTCTAATTAGCACTTATAAGAAATTTCATACTCAATGAGTTACGAAGGATTTGAAGCCTAAGAACTCACTTAAATCATGGCTCTAACTAGCACATAAAAGTAGCTTAATACTCATTAATTTACGAGTGATTTGAAGCCTAAGAACTCTATCAAGTTTTGACTCTAATTAGCACTTATAAGGAGCTTCATACTCACTCAGTTACGAAGGATTTGAAGACTAGGAACTCCCTTAAATCTTGGCTCTAATTAGCACATATATGGAGCTTCATACTCACTGAGCTACGAATGATTTGAAGCCTAGGAACTCTCTCAAATCTTGGCTCTTATTAGCACTTTTAAGGAGCTTCATGCTCACCAAGTTAAAAAGGATTTGAAGCCTAGGAACTCTCCTAAATCTTCGCTTTAATTAGTGCTTATAAGGAACTTCATACTCATCGAGTTACAAAGGATTTGAAGCCTGGGAACTCCCTTAACTCTTGGCTCGAATTATCACTTATACGAAACTTCATACTCACCGAGTTACGAAGGATTGGAAGCCTAGGAACTCCTGAAAATGTTGGCTCTAATTTACACTTACAGTAAGCTTCATACTCACTGGGTTAAGAAGGATTTGGAGCCTAGGAACTCCCTCAAATCTTGGCTCTAATTAACATTTATAATGAGCTTCATATTCACTGAGTTAAGAAGGATTTGAAACCTATGAACTCTCTCAAATAGTGGCTCTAATTAGCATTTATAAAGACCTTAATACTCATTAATTTACGAGGGATTTGAAGCCCAGGAACTCCCTCAAATTGTTGCACTAATTGGGACTTATAAAGAGCTTCATACTCACCGAGTTACAAAGGATTTGAAGCCCATAAACTTCCTCAAATCTTGGCTCTAATTATCAGTTATAAGGAGCTTAATATCTACCGAGTCAAAAAGGATTTGAAGCCTAAGAACTCCCTCAAATCGTGGCTCGATAACCTTTAAGGAACTTCATACTCATCGAGTAACGAATGATTTGAAGCCTAGGAACTCCATCAAATCTTGGCTCTATTTAGCACTTATACGGAGCTCCATACTCACCGAGTTAAGATGGATTTGAAGCCTAGGAACTCCCTCAAATCTGGTCTCTAATTAGCACTTATAAGGAACTTCATATTCACTAAGTTATGAAGGATTTGAAGCCCAACAACTCAATCAAATAGTGGCTTAAATTAGCACTTAAAAGGAGCTTAATACTCATTAAAGGAGCACTTGAGGGATATAAAGCCTAAGAACTATCTCATATTTTGATTCTATTTAGCACTTATAAGGAGCTTCATAGTCACCGAGTTAAAAAGGATTTGAAGCCTAGGAACTCCCTTAAATCTTGGCACTAATTAACACTTATACGAAGCTTCATACTCACCGGGTTACGAAAGATTTAAAGGCTAGGAACTCCCTCAAATCTTGGCCATAATTAGTACTTATACGGAGCTTCATACTCAATGAGTTTCGAAGGATTTGAAGCTTAGGAACTCCCTAAAATCTTGGCTCTAATTAGCATTTATAAGAAATTTCATACTCATCGAGTTACTAAGGATTTGAAGCCTAGGAACTCCCTCAAATCTTGGCTATAATTAGCACTTATAAGGAGCTTCATACTTGCCGAGTTACGAAGGTTTTGAGGATTAGGAGGTCCATCAAATCTTGGCTCTAATTAGCACTTATAAAGAGCTTCATACTCGTCGAGTTACGAAGGATTTTAACCCTAAGAACTCTCTCAAATCTTGGCTCTAATTAGCACACTATAAGGACCTATACACATTGAGTTAAGAAGGATTTGAATTCTAGGAACTCCCTCAAATATTGGCTCTAATGAACTTCATATTCACCGAGTTACGAAGTATTTAATGCTTAAGAACTCTTTGAAATCGTCGCTCTAACTAGCACTTATAAGGAGTTTCATACTCACCGATTTACAAAGGATTTGAAGCCTATGAACTCCCACAAAACTTGGCTCTAATTAGCACTTATAAGGAGTAATATACTCACCGATTTACGAATCATTTTAAGCCTAAGAGCCCCCGCGAGTGTTGGCTCTAATTTGCAGTTATACGTAGCTTCATACTCACTGTGTTACGAGAGATTTGAAGGCTAGGAAGTCGCTCAAATTTTTGCTATAATTAGCCTTTATACGGAGCTTCATGCTCACCAAATTAAGATGGTTTTGAAGCCTAGGAACTCTCTCAAATCTTGTCTGTAATTAGCACTTATAAGGAACTCATACTCAGTGAGTTACGAAGGGTTGGAAGCCTAAGAACTCACTCAAATCATGGCTCTAACTATCACATAAAAGTAGCTTAATACTCATTAATTTACGAGGGATTTGAAACCTAAGAACTCTCTCAAGTTTTGACTCTAATTAGAACTTATAAAGAGCTTCATACTCACCAAGTTACGAAGCACATGAAGCCTAAGAACTCCCTCAAATCTTTGCTCTAATTAGCACATATATGGAGCTTCATACTCACTGAGTTACGAAGGATTTGAAGCCTAGGAACTCCCTCAAATCTTGGCCCTTATTATCACTTTTAAGGAGTGTTTCATGCTCACGAAGTTAAAAGGGATTTGAAGCCTAGGAATTCTCTCAAATCTTGGCTTTAATTAGCGCTTATAAGGAACTTCATACTCAGCGAGTTACAAAGGATTTGATGCC
This sequence comes from Pittosporum tobira, assembly GCA_032359685.1. NCBI lineage: Eukaryota > Viridiplantae > Streptophyta > Magnoliopsida > Apiales > Pittosporaceae > Pittosporum > Pittosporum tobira. The sequence goes on from JAUMHB010085323.1 coordinate 3,916, forward strand.
TGGGAACCCCCTTAAATCTTGGGTCTAATTAGAACTTATACGAAGATTCATACTCACCGAGTTACAAAGGATTTAAAACCCAGGAACTCCCTCAATTCTTGGCTCGAATTAGCACTTATACGAAGCTTCATACTCGCCGAGTAACGAAGGATTTAAAGCCTAGGAACTCCTTCAATCTTGGCTCGAATTAGCACTTATAAGGAGTTTCAAACTTGCCGAGTTACGAAGGATATGAAGATTAGGAAGCCCCTCAAATATTGGCTCTAACTAGCACTTATAAAGAGCTTCATACTCATCGAGTTACGAAGGATTTGAAGCCTAAGAACTCTCTCAAATGGTGCCTCTAATTAGCACTTAGAAGGAGCCTAATACTCATTAATTTACGAAGGATTTGAAGCTTAAGAACTCCCTCAAATCGTGACTATAATTAGCACTTATACGAAGCTTCATGCAAACCGAGTTACGATGGATTTGAAAACTATGAACTCTCTCAAATCTTGGCCCTAGTTAGCACTTATACAGAGCTTCATAGTCATTGAGTTAAAAAGGATTTGAAGTCTAGGAACTCCCTTAAATATTGGCTCTAATTAGTACTTATAAATAACTTCATATTCACCGAGTTACAAAGGATTTCATGCTTAAGAACTCCCTCAAATCGTGGCTCTAACTAGCACTTATAAGGAGTTTCATACTCACTGAGTTACAAAGGACTTGAAGCTTAGGAACTCCCACAAAACTTGGGTCTAATTAGCACTTATAAGGAGTTATACTCACTGAGTTATGAAGGATTTGAAGGCTAGGAACTCCCTCAAATCTTGTCTCTACTTAGTACTTATAAGGAGCTTCATGTTCACCAAATTAAGATGGTTTTGAAGCATAAGAACTCTCTCAAATCTTGTCTCTAATTTGCGCTTATAAAGAACTTCATACTCATTAAGTTATGAAGGATTTGAAGCCTAGGAACTCCCTCAAATCCTGGCTCTAATTAGCACTTATATGAAGTTTCATACTCACCGAGTTACAAAGGACTTAAAGTCTAGGTACCCCCTTCAAATCTTGGCTCTGATTAGCACTTATGTGGAGTTTCATACTCACTGAGTTATGAAGGATTTAAAGCCTAGGAACTCTTTCAAATATTCCCTATAATTAGCACATATAAGAAACTTCATACACACTGAGTTACCAAGGATTTGAACTCTAGGAACTCACCTAAATCTTGGCTCTAATTAGCACTTATACGGAGCTTCATAATCACCGAGTTAAGAAGAATTTGAAGTCTAGGAATTTCCTCAAATATTGGCTCTAATTAGCGCTTATAAGGAACTTCATATTCACCGAGTTACAAAGGATTTCATGCTTAATAACTCCCTCAAATTGTGGCACTAACTAGCACTTATAAGGAGCTTCATACTCACCGAGTTACGAAGGACTTGAAGCTTAGAAACTCCCGCAAAACTTGGGTCTAATTAGCACTTATAAGGAGTTATATACTCACCGAGTTACAAAGGATTTGAAGGCTAGAAACTCCCTCAAATCTTGTCTCTAATTTGTACTCATATGCAGCTTCATGTCCACCAAATTAAGATGGTTTTAAAGCCTAGGAACTCTCTCAAATCTTGTCTCTAATTAGCATTTATAAAGAACTTCATACTCACTAAGTTATGAAGGATTTGAGCCTAGGAACTCCCTCAAATCTTGGCTCTAATTAGCACTTATATGAAGCTTCATACTCACCGAGTTACAAAGGACTTAAAGTCTAGGTACCCCCTTCAAATCTTGGCCCTAATTAGCACTTATATGGAGCTTCATACTTATTGAATTACGAAGGATTTAAAGCCTAGGAACTCCTTCAAATCTTAGCAATAAATAGTACATATAAAAAACTTCATACTCACCAAGTTACTAAGGATTTGAACTCTAGGAACTCACCCAAATCTTGGCTCTAATTAGCACTTATACGGAGCTTCATAATCATCGATTTAAGAAGAATTTGAAGTCTAGGAATTCCCTCAAATATTGGCTCTAATTAGCACTTATAAGGAACTTCATATTCACCGAGTTACAAAATATTTCATGCTTAAGAACTCCTTCAAATCGTGGCACTAACTAGCACTTATAAGGTTTATACTCACTGAGTTACAGAGGATTTGAAGCCTAGGAACTCCCGCAAAACTTAGCTATAATTAGCACATATAGGGAGCTATATACTCACTGAGCTACGAATGATTTGAAGCCTTGGAACTCCCTCAAATCTTGGCTCTAATTAGCACTTATAAGGAGCTTCATACTCACTGATTTATGAAGCATTTGAAGCCTACAGACTCCCGCATATGTTGGCTCCAATTTGCACTTATAAAGGGCTTCATACTCACCGAGTTACGAAGAATTTGAAGCCTAAGAACACCCTCAAATCTTGGCTCTAATTAGCACTTATATGGAGCTTCATACTCACGAGGTTACGAAGGATTTGAATTCTAGGAACTACCTCAAATCTTGTCTGTAATTAACACTTATACAGAGCTTCATGCTCACCGAATTAAGATGGTTTTGAAGCCTAGGAACTCTCTCAAACCTTTTCTCTAATTAGCTTATAAGGAACTTCATACTCACTGAGTTACGAATGATTTGAAGCCTGAGAACTTACTCAAATCCTGGCTCTAATTAGCACATATAAGTACCTTAATACCCATTCATTTACGAGGGATTTGAAGCCTAAGAACTCTCTCAAGTTTTGACTCTAATTAGCACTTATAAGGAGCTTCATACTCACCGAGTTACGAAGGATTTGAAGACTAGGAACTCCCTCAAATTTTGGCTCTAATTAGCACGTATACGAAGCTTCATACTCACTGAGTTACAAAGGATTTAAAGCCTAGGAACCCCTTAAAATCTTGGCTTTAATTAGCACTTATATGGAGCTTCATACTCATTGAGTTACTAAGGATTTGAAGCCTAGAAACTCCCTCAAATCTTGGGTCTAATTAGCACTTATAAGGAGCTTAAAACTCAATAATTTACGAGGGATTTGAAGCCTAAAAACTCCCTCAAATCGTGGCTCCAATAAGCACTTATGAGCAGCTTCATACATACCGAGTTACAAAGGATTTGAAAACTAGGAACACCCTCAAAACTTGGCTCTAATTAACACTTATGTGGAGCTTCATAGTCACCGAGTTAAGAAAGATATGAAGTCTAAGAACTCCCTAAAATATTGGCTCTAATTAGCGCTTATAAAGAACTTCATACTCACCGAGATATGAAAGATTTCAAGCTTAAAAACTTCCTCAAACGTGGCTCTAATTAAGACTTATATAGAGCTTCTTACTCACTAAGTTACGAAAGATTTGAAACTTAAGAACTCCCTCAAATCTTGACTCTAATTAGCACTTATAAGGACTTGAAGCTTAGGACCTCTATCAAATCTTGGCTCTGATTAGCGCTTATAAGGTGCTTCATACTCACCGAGTTACGAAAGATTTCAAAGCTAGGAACTTCCTCAAATTTGGGCCCTGATTAGAACTTATAAGGAGCTTCATAGTCATCGTGTTACGAAGGATTTGAAGCCTAGTAAATCTCTCAAATCGTGGCTCTAATTAGCACTTATAAGTAGCTTCATACTCATCGGGTTACGAAGGATTGGAAGCGTAAGAACTCCTGAAAATGTTGGCTCTAATTTACACTTATAATAAGCTTCATACTCATTGGGTTAAGAAGGATTTGAAGCCTATGAACTCACTCAAATCTTGGCTCTAATTAGTGTTTATAAGGAGTTTCATACTCACCAAGTTACGAAGGATTTGAAGCCTAGGAACTCCCTCAAATCTTGGCTTTAATAAGCTAGTTAAGGAGCTTCATACTCATCAAGTTACGAAGGATTTGAAACTTGGGAACTTCCTCAAATCTTGGCTCTAATTAGCTCTTATAAGGAGCTTCATACTCACCAAGTTGTGAAGGATTTGAAGCTTAGGAACTCCCTAAAATCTTGGTTCTAATTAGCCTCATACTCAACGTGTTAAGACGGATTTGAGGCCTTAAAACTCTCTCAAATTGTGCCTCTAATTAACACTTATAAGGAGCTTAATAGTCACTAATTTGTGAGGGATTTGAATCCCAAGAACTACCTCAAATCTTTGCTCTAATTAGCTCTTATAAGGAGCTTTATACTCACCAAGTTACGAAGAATTTAAAGCCTAGGAACCCCCTCAAATCTTCGCTCTAATTAGCACTTATACGAATATTCAAACTCACCGAGTTACGAAGGATTTAAAGCCTAGGAATTCCCTCAAATCTTGGCTCTAATAAACACTTATAAGGAGCTTCATACTCTCCGAGTTACGAAGGCTTTAAAGATTAAGATGTCCCTCAAATCTTGGCTCTAATTCGAACTTATACAGAGCTTTATACTCACCGAGTTACGAAGGATTTGAAGCTTATGAACCCTCTCAAATTGTGGCTCTAAGTAGCACTTATAAGGAGCTTAATACTCATTAATTTATGAGGGATTTAAAGCCTAAAATTCCCTCAAATCGTGGCTCTAATTAGCACTTATAAGGAGATTCATACACCCTGGGTTACAAAGGATTTGAAAACTGGGAACTCCCTCAAATCTTGGCTCTAATTAGCACTTATACAGAGCTTCATAGTTACCGAGTTCAGAAGTATTTGAAGAACTCCGTCAAATATTGGCTCTAATTAGCTCTTTTAAAGAACTTCATACTCACCGAGTTAAAAAAGATTTTAAGATTAAGGACTCACTCAAATCATGACTTTAATTAGCACTTATAAGGAGCTTCATACGTAGTGAGTTACGAGGGATTTGAAGCCTAGAAACTCCCTCAAATCTTGACTCTATAAGGAGCTTAATACACACCCACCCTCAAATCTATAAGGAGCTTATAAGTGTTATTAAGCACTTATAGCACTTAATAACACTTGTAAAGAGCTTAATACACAACCACCCTCAAATCTTGGCTCTAATTAGCGCTATAAGGATATTCATACTCACCGAGTTACGAAGGATTTGAAACTTGGGAACTCACTCAATTCTTGGCTCTAATAAGCTCGTTAAGGAGCTTCATACTCATAAAGTTATGAAGGATTTAAAACTTGGGAACTCCCGCAAATCTTGGCCTTAATTAGCACTTATATGGAGCGTCATACTCACCGAGTTACGAAGGATTTGAAGCCCAAGAACTCTCTCAAATCTTAGCTCTAATTAGCACTTATAAGGAGTTTCATACTCACCGAGTTAAGATGGTTTTGAAACCTAGGAACTACCTCAAATCTGGTCTTTAATTAGCACTTATAAGGAGTTTCATACACAGTGAGTTACGAAGGATTTGAGAACTAGGAACTCTCTCAAATATTGGCTCTAATTAGCAGTTATACGGAGCTTCATAGTCACCAGGTTCAGAAGGATTTGAAGTCTAAGAACTCCCTCAAATATTAGCTTTAATTAGCTCTTATAAAGAACTTCATACTCACCGAGTTATGAAGGATTTTGGGCTTAAGGACTCACTCAACTCGTAGCTCTAATTAACACTTATAAGGAGCCTCATACCCAATGAGTTACGAAGGGTTTGAAGACTAGAAACTACCTCAAATCTTAGCTCTAATTAGCACTAATACAGAGTTTCATACTCACAGAGTGATGAATGATTTGATGTTTAGGAACTCACTCAAATCTTGACTTTAATTATAAGGTGTTTCATGCTCACCGAGTTACGAAAGATTTCAAGCCTAAGAACTCCCTCAAATTGTGGCTTTAATTAGCACTTATAAGGACCTTGATAATCACTGAGTAAAAAAGGATTTGAAGCATATGAACTCCCTCAAATATTGGCTCTAATTAGCACTTATAAGAAGCTTCATAATCACCGGGTTAAGAAGGATTTGAAGACAAGTATCTCCCTAAGCTCTTGGCTCTAATTAACACTAATAAGGAGCTTAATACTCACCCACCCTCAAATCTTGGCTCGAATTAGCACTTATAAGGAGATTCATACTCATCGAGTTACAAAGAATTTGAAGCCTAGGAACTCCCTCAAATCTTGACTCAAATAAGCACGTTAAGAGGTTTCATACTCACCAAGTTCCGAAGAATTTGAAACTTGAGAACTCCCTCAAATCTTGGCTCTAATTGGCCTTTATAATGAGCGTCATACTCACAGAGTTACACAGGATTTGAAGTCTAAGAACTCTCTCAAATTGTGGCTCTAATTAGCACTAATAATGAGCTTAATACTCATTAATTTACGAGAGAGTTAAAGCCTAAGAATTCCCTCAAATTTTGACTCTAATTAGCACTTATACGAAGCTTCATACTCACCGAGTTACGAAAGATTTGAAGCCTAGGACCTCGCTCAAATCTTAGCTGTAATTAGCACTTTTACAGAGCTTCATACTCACTGAGTTACGAAGGATTTGAAGCATAGGAACTCCCCCAAATCTTAATTCTAATAGGCACTACTTTGGAGCTTCATACTCAATGAGTTAAGAGGGATTTGAATCTTAGGAACTCACTTAAATCTTGTCTCTAATTAGTATTTTTAAGGAACTTCATACTCACCGAGTTACGAAAGATTTGAAAATTAAGAACTCTCTCAAATCGTGGCTCTAGTTAACGCTTATAAGTAGCTTCATACTCATCGAGTTACGAAGGATTTCAATCCCATGAACTCCCTCAAATATTTGCTCTACTTAGCTCTTATAAGGAGCTTCATACTCACCGAGTTACGATCTCCCTCAAATCTTGGCTTTAATTAGCACTTATAAAGAGCTTCATACTCACCGTCTTATAAAGATTTGAAGCCTAGGAACTCCCTCATATCTTGGCTCTAATTAGCACTTATACTCACCGAGTTACTAAAGTTTTGAAGCATAGGCACTCCCTCAAATCTCGGCTCAAATTAACATTTATAAGGAGATTCATACTCACCGAGTTACCAAATATTTGTGGCCTAGGAATTCTGTCAAATCTTGGCTCTAATTAGCACTTTTATAGAGCTTCATACTCACTGAGTTAGGAAGGATTTGAAGCCTACGAACGCCCTTAAATCTTGGTCCTAATTAGCACTTATAAGGGGCTTTATACTCACCGAGTTACGAAGAATTTGGAGCCTAGGAACTCTCTCAAATCTTGGCTCTAATTAGCACTTATACGGAGCGTCATACTCACCGAGTTAAGAAGGATTTGAAGCCTAGGAACTCTCTCAAATCTTGGCTCTAGTTAGCACTTATATGAAGTTTCATACTCACCAAGTTAAGATGGTTTTGAAGCCTTGGAACTCCCTCAAATCTGGTCTCTAATTAGCACTTATAAGGAGCTTCATACACACTGAGTTACGAAGGATTTGAAAACTAGGAACTCCCTCAAACTTTAGCTCTAATTAGCACTTATACGGAGGTTTATAGTCACCGAGTTCAAAAGGATTTGAATCCTAAGAACTCCCTCAAATATTAGCTCTAATTAGCTCTTATAAAAAAATTCATACTCATCGAGTTATGAAGGATTTCAAGCTTAAGGACTCACTCAACTCGTAGCTCTAATTAGCACTTATAAGGAGGTTCATACCCAGTGAGTTACGAAGGATTTGAAGCCTAAGAACACCCTCAAATTGTGGCTCTAATTATCACCTTTAAGGAGATTCATACTCACCGAGTAACGAATGATTTGAAGCCAATTCAAGGCTAACGATCCAATTCAAGTTCCAGTTGGTCCGGTGACGAGGGCGCGAGCTAGGAGATTCAAAGAAGAGCTT
>JAUMHB010085356.1:0-11670 GCA_032359685.1 Pittosporum tobira
GGAGAAGACTAGTGAGGGCTCGTGTGAAACATAACCACAAATTAAATTTAACTAGAGATAGTTAGGTTGTTTGTGTAATTTCGGTAGTAATTATATCTAAACGAGTGTGATGGTTAGTGAATCCGGAAATTTTCATAAAACTTAATGATCTTCATATTATTTAAATTTCGCATGGAGACTATGAGGTTAATAATTGAAGTAGGGGGCTATAACTAGAGATAGAGTAGCAACTAATTTAGGGAGATTTCATTATCACAATAGAATAATTTTCATAACTTGAATCATAAACCAATTGATTTAATTACGAATGGGTAGGTGAAGTCGAAATCTTAGCATGCTTTCTTATTATTGCTAAAACCCTAATTTTATTAATTTAGTTTTTTTTAATAACTAGTTAATTCCTTTAAATCAAAAACCAAAGTTTTTATTGATCAAATTAAATAAGTTAACTAATAATCAAGGTTGGTACATAATTGATTTCAATCATCGTGGGAACGATATTTTTACTACAATCTAATTAGTGTATATTTGCACTTTTCACCGATCAATTACTAAAATACCACTGATGGCATATTTACCAAAATACCCATCTATAGTAAATTACCAAATTACCCTTAGAGTGTATTTACAAAAATACCATTATTGCACTATTTACAAAAATGCCACCACTGCCCTACTTACAAAATGCCAATGTAGCATATTTACAAAAATGCCACTGTTACACTATTTACAAAAATGCCACTGCAGTGTTAATTACAGAAATGCCATTACAGTGTTAATTACAAAAATGCCACTACAGTACTAATTACAAAACTGTCACTTATCCTTATTTACAACAAGGCCATTGAGTTGAAAAAATTAGTAAAGAATATGTTAAATTTACTTTTAACTTGAAATTTAATTTTTTTAAATTAGAAAAAATATTGTATCCAATTAAATTCTATTTTATCTAGATAATAAATTAGAATATTTAAGGAATATTATTTTAATTCATTTTAAATGATTTGAATATCATTATGATGTAATTACACATCATAATTATTGTTTTTAAAACGTTGTATATTTTTATACGAATGTTATAGTCGTATTATATCCAAACAAGGATCTGATGAAGTATTTTAGGGTTAAGAATACCCTGGGAAAAATGCGAAGAATAGATTGGACGGGATTAGTCAAATGACAAATTGTCAAATGATGACAATTTTGCCCTATAAAATTTTGTGTGCATTTATGTCATTTTTAAATTTGGATAAAACTCGAAGATGCTTAAGATTATTTTGAGAGTGAGCGACCTATTTTATAAAACGACAATAATAACGATAGGTTGTTATTATTATAGGAACATACGTGACTGAGGAAAGAAAACTGCCGACCGCTAAACGCGTCACGTGAAAACGTTAGAAAGCTTCGCTAGGGCAAGTTATTACTCTCCACCTGTCTATAAGATATTTTTCACTTATACATGCAAGTTTATTATTCCCCGACCTATGTATAAGTTATTAGTCACTTATGCACACAATTTATCCAGCTTTTAACACATATGATTTAAATTCCAATATACATATTTTCCATGATTATACAAATTTAATCACTTGTACATTATTTATTATTTCAAGTTAAATTCTTGACCTATTTAAAATGGTTATACATATCTACCATGTATAAACTTGTCATGATGAAATGTTTATTGAATTCATGATAATTTGAACTCGAATATGGAACATAGCTAAAGACCGGTGTGTCGGGACCCTATATGATTAACTTTTGTAGTTGTGATGTATACGGGCACGAGTTGTTAAAACTTGACTGTGTGTCGAGGATGACAAATTGACAAAATGTCGAGCAAAAATGCCATCCAATTGGTGTTCAATTATTCAAAATGATAAATGTTAAATGACGTGATATTACATTTACTCGTATATCATGCATGCTTTGATGGAATTCATATTAAACTCGTGAATTCAAAATGCTAAGTTTTAATGATTCAAAACCATGTCGTTTTATATTTTTGACTGGAAGGATCATTTTTATTCAAAAGAGAATAATTTATTGCTGAGCATATTTTGCTCATTCTTGTTATGTTTTATAAACCTTCTAGAATCAGTAGAGCGAGATGAATCCTAGAAAGGGAAAGAGCAAGGTAGAGTATTATTAGGATGTTCTCAAATTTTTCTAACTTCGAATGTTGTAATTGAACATTGTACAACTTCTGTTCGAACTTAAACCCTGTTATTGTAAAACCTATTATTTAATTAAAGCTTATGTTTTCGTTGTGTGTATATTCATTCATATGTGAGATCCTTATAAGATATAACAGGGCGAGTTGTCCAATATCGGTGACTCCAGTATGCTGAGAATATTATCCGATGACCTAGTTTCCATGTGGATTTGATAGTGGAAATTTGGGGGTGTACCAACAATTTTCAAATAATGACAATTATGCCATTTGAAATTTTGTGTGCATTTATGTCATTTTTAAATTAGGAAAGACTCCAAGATGCTTAGGATTATTTTGAGAGTAAGCAACCTATTTTAAAATGAAGATACTAATGATAGGCCATTATTATTATAGGAACGTGCGCGAGAGGGCAAGGAAAACCTACAACTGCTAAATGCGTTACATGAAAATTTTAAGAAGTTTCGCTAAGGCAAGTTATTATTCTCCATAACTATGTATAAGTTATTGTTTACTTATGCATGCGTTTTATTCAGCTTTTCATACGTATATTAAAATTCCATTATACGTATTTTCCATGACTGTACAAATTTAATTGCTTGTACATTATTTATTGCTTCAAGTTAAATTCTTGAACTGTTTAAAATGGTTATACATATGTACCATGTATAAACATGGCATGATGAAATGTTTATCGTATTCATGATAATTTAAAATCGAATATTGAACATAGCTAAAGACCAGTGTGTGGGGACTCTACATGGTTAATTCCTGTAGCTGTGACGTATATGGGCACGAGATGTTAAACTTGACTGTGTGTCGAGGATGACTAAATGACAAAGTGTCGGGTAGAAATGCCACTGAATTAGTGTTCAATTATTCACACTGTTAAATGTTAAATGACGTGATATTATATTTACTCGTATATCATGCATGCGTGATGCAATTCATATTAAATTAGTGAATTCAAAATGTTAAGTTTTAACGATTCAAAACCATATCGTTTTATATTTTTAACTGGAAGGATCATTTTATTCGAAAATAGAATAATTATTTGCTGAGTATATTTTGCTCATTCTTACTATGTTTTATAAACCTTCTAGAATCAGTAAAGCGAGGCGAACCTTCGCAGGGAAAGAGCAAGGTAGAATATTATTAGGATGTCCCTGATTTGTCTAACTTGATGTTGTAATGGAATATTTATATGTCTTCTATTCATACCGTACCCTGTTATTATAAGACATGATTATTTAATTAAAGCTTTATGCTTCCGTTGTGTATATTTATTCGTATGTGAGATCCTATTGAGGTTGTGTGCACTTGATTTCAAGCACTTACCGTTAGTGGAATTCTCATACAACAACAATTATCAAGCAAGCATAGACATGGCTCCCTTTGAAGCCTTATATGGATAAAAATATCATTAACCTGTATGCTGGAGCGAAATTAGATAGGTCAAATTACTAGGGCCAGAATTGGTACGCAAAACCACTAAGAATATCTACCAAATTCGACATCACATTCAAACGGCGCAGGAGCGACAAAAGAATTATGCTGACCTTCGTCGACATCATATCTAGTTCAAAGTGGGAGATTATGTCTTTCTACGTGTTGCCCCATGGAAAGGAGTAACCTGATTTGGTAAAAAAGGAAAACTCAATGGTCGGAAAATAGTGCAAGTGCATACTAGTCAAGTTATAGTATAAAAAAATCGATCCCACGAGGACTAATTTTATCAACTATATACCAATTAAAAATATTCTTTTTCTTATCTAACAATTTGATAAAGGTTTAATTTTTAAACTAAAACTAATTAGATAACTAATTACTAAGCAAAACTAGATTAGGGTTTTATCAAATAGAGAAGAAAGTACTAAGATTTCGATTTCACTTACCCATTCATAATTAAAGCCAATTGATTTATCATGCAAGTTATAAATTTTATCTGTTATGACAGTAAAATTTTTCAATTTTAGATTGCTATTCTATCTTTAGCAATATCATCCCTAATTCAATTTATCAATCCCACAGTCTCTATGTGAAATTTAAATAATTTTTTAAAGCATTAAGTTCTTTGAAAATTCTTATATTCATTAACCTAAGTATAATTACTACCGAAACATCACAAGTCACTTTGAACTATCTCTAATAAAGTTTAACCTATGGTTATGTTAAAATTTGCACTTACTAATCTTCATCTCTCGGTCCTTCAGTTAGGTAATAAAAGATCATCTAAGTAGTCACCAATTATTTAGAAGCATTAAATTCATAAAACATAGCTCGCAACAAATAGATCCATAAAAAGCATAATAAAAACAATAACTTTAATTACTCATGGGCAAGATCCATCTAATCTTAGTACAAACGTATTTAGAACATAATTAAATTGCATAAAACAATGGAAAAGATAGAAAAACCCATTGAGAAGTCGGCATGAATACGTCAATGATGGCCTTCCGGTCTCTGCCTCCTTGAGCTCTCGATCTCCCCTTCTTTGTATTGTATTTTTGGATTTGGAAATTTGACCTAGGAAGGGGGTTATATACCTATAGGCCTTAGGACTTCTCACAATTTAATCTAATTTGGTTTCATGCTTTGAGTTATCTTGAAAAGCCTCTAGAAAAGTCCAAAACTGCCTTAGTCAACTCTTTCCGGAATAGTCAACAAGAATCGAGAAAAATTGCATGGCTAGCCTTATAGGCCATCTTACACCCGTAAGCTCCCTTACGGGCTGGCTTACGGCTATAAGGCCACCCGTAAGGCTCTATGTTATTTTTTTTTGCTTCCTTCTTTGATTTTTGGCAATCCTTATCCGTCTGGGATTAGGTCAAACTTGATTTTTGTTTGAAATAGGCATTTTCAAACCCAATTCTTTGCAATACAAGCCCAATGACAACAAAAACAATCTAATCCCTTGGATTGATGATTTGTTAGCCCAAACAAGGATATAAAAGTCTAATCGACATATTTTTAACTAAAAATCAAAGGAAAAGCTGATGAAATTTTATTTACTATAAGCACTGATCACTCAATCCTCGATTTATTGGACCATTCAAAATCTTAAGAAAGAATGGGGGTTGTAGCTTATAAGTTAGCGTTATCGCCCAGGATGACTAGGGTTCATAATGTCTTTCACATATCTATGTTACGGAAATATGTGAAGGACCCTAAGCATGTCATCGAAATAGAACCTGATGAGATTGTCGAGGATCTAACCTACGAAAAAATTTCAGTCCGTATTTTAGGCAAGAAGGAGCATGTTCTATGGTCAAAAGTTATACTCCAAGTCAAAGTCCTATGGAAAAATCATAGTATGGAAGAGATGACTTGGGAGCTAGAGTCAGAAATGCGATCTAAGTACATTCACCTCTTCGATATACCAGGTACACTAAATTTCATGGACGAAATTTCTTAAGGAAGGTAGATTGTAAGAACTCAATATTTTCAACATGTTATGAAATTTATTTATTTTAAACAGTATATTATTGTTGGGATAAAATAAATTATAGGGTGCTAAATACAAATATTATTTTTTGACAAAAAGAATGTTAATGTTGATGCTATGGAATATTTGTTCTCGTACCGCGTGTCTCATAACTACAAATTATTAGTGGACCCCACAACAGAATACGTGTGGACACCCTACTAATATTTGTCGGACGAATTTTGAGCCACCGTAAATCTCAAATAGTAAATAATTATTAGCCTGTCACTTTCTACTATACTATTACTCTGACAAAGATTGCAATAGTAATATGAGTAATAGTAAATATATATATATATATACACTTTGTGACGCCCCCAATTGTCTACTGATAATCTATGTGAAAAACTGGTTGTCAGATAAAATCATTGGCACATAGAGTTGCGACATTGGACAGCTCTCCATGTTATAAGTTACAAGGATCTCACTTACTACAAATACACAAAGTGAAAACGATAGTATTTGAATAATAAATATTCATTACAATAATAGGGGTCTAGTTCGAAATATCGTCGTACGACAAATATGATTGAAAACATACTAGTCAGACAAATCCAAACGCTCTAGTAATACTCTAACTTTTCTTTGCCTTTGAAGGACTCACCTCGCTTCCTAATCTCTGGAAGGTTTACAAAAAATAGCAAGAAATGAGCGATAGGGCTCAGCAAGTAAACTATTCATGTTTTGAATTTAAAACAACACTCCTTCCAGTCAAAAGTCAAAAATGATAGTTTTGAGTTATAAAACAGTTCATTTAAAATTCATGAGTTTGAAAAATTATTTTCATAATACATGCATGACTAACGAAGAAAGATAATATCACGGAAGGCAACAACTTAGCAATTGAATAATTGAACACCAATTCATTTCATTTGACATTTCTGCCTGACACATATGTCATAAAGTCATCCTCAACACAAAGTCAAAGTCAAGTTTAACTCCAACTTGTGCCCGTATACGTCACAACTACAGGGTTTGACCATGTAAAATCCCAGCACACCGGTCTTTAGCTATGTTTAATATTCGAGTTTGAATAATTCATATGGTTCACAATAACGTTTCAAATAATCATAGCATGTCATACATGAATGATATTTATGAACATTTTAAATAAGCATATTAATCATGCTTGTATATCCAATAATATATAAGCATTCAACTCATACAATCATGACAATTATGTATAACGAATGCAGAATTATACGTATGAAGCTGAAGTAATTAGAAATGTATAAGCAAAACAATTAACTTATACAAGTAGGGAATAATTTAACTTGCCGTAGCGTAGTTTCCTAGTGTTTCTTGAAATGCACTTGCTTACTCGTACGTTCCCTTGTCCGGTTCCTAAATCAATAATGACCTAACGTCAGTAACTTCGTCTTAATATTGATCGCTCACTCTCAATTAAAACTAAGCAGCTTGAATTTCTTAATTGAAATGACATTAAATGCACACAAAAATTCAAAGGGCAAAGTTGTCATTATTTGGACGACTCATCATTTGATTGACCACGTACAATTATTCCTCGTATTTATCTTGGGGTAATTTCAAACCCTAAAATACATCATCGGATTAAATTGTCTAGTAAATGATAAATATAAAGAATATACAAATTTTAACTTTGTGGAAATTCCCAACTCAGTGACATTGTTTGTAAATAAAATGGTTGGTGGCATGGAGTAGGGGCATTTTTGTATTTTGGTAATTTGGCTAATCAGGGGTATTTTGGTAATTTGACTAACCAGGGTATTTTGGTAATGTCACCCTTCTGAAAATAATAATATTAATGATAATATTGAAAATAGTAATAGTATTATAATATTTTTAAAATAAATCAAGTCAAACAACAGTTGACCGAGTCAACTATTGGCTAGTTGACTTGGTCAACATCATCTTCCTCCTTGTCTCCTGCCAGTGCTATCGTTGGTGTAGCCGACGGTGACTAGAAGACCACTGCCCATGGCGCACACATGCCTACGCACACAGATTTGAAGGGTAAGATCGGTTTTGTGAATAAGGGATTGATGAAACACTCAAATTCATCATCCTCGTCGGTTAAAAGATAATATTTGAGGTCACCATGGTTGTCTTCTTCATGGCCGACGGTGGTAGCCATGGATACCGGCCATGAAGCTTTAAAATTTAATTTCCGACCTTGTTATTGCACCAAAAATCAAATAAAAATCATCTAAATTTACTACACAATATGTATAATAATAAGGAACTTTGAATCGACCAAAACAATGAAGATTTAAAGGAAAAACATTTGTGAATTGGGGTAATTTTTGGTTCAGAGTTGTTTTGGACAGCCCTCTGAAAATGGGGTCATACAATCTCATTTCTCCATCACTTTTGATGTTTGAGGTATCAAATTGAAGCTGTGAATCCCAGATATTGATTGCAACTGGTGAAATTCAAGAACGAGCTAAGAATAAAAAGATATGAGCTTTCAAACTAGGCTGGTCATTTAAAAAATGAACTGGGACAACCCTCTATAATTGGGGTCATACGACCTCATTTCTTCATCATTTTTGATGTTTGAGGTATCAAATTGAATCTAGGAATCACAGCTATTGAGCCCAACTAACAGAATTCAAAAATGAGCTAAGAACAAAAAGATATGAGCTTTGGAACCTTTTTGGTCGAGTGAAAAAAAATGGGCATCCCGATTCAAGTTCAACTCAATCTTCCTCAATTCTTAATCAAAAACGTTTCTTTAAAGTGCAAATACATTCTAAATAAACTCAGGAGCAAATCCTTCTATCAATTTCACAAAAAATTAACAATTTTGCAAGAATAGAATTTTCCTACTTAAGAACTAGGGTTTTGTACCATACTGTAAATAGATCAATTCAAGGCCATACAAGGCTCAAGATGATCGATTGGGAGTAGAAAAATGATCTATGGGACTATATGCAGCTAATCAAATCATTAATTTACATAAACAGTAACAAAAATTTAACATTTAATTCGTACCTATGAACAGTGTTTGAAAATATGAAATTAGGGATTTGTTGCTAAATATGATGTCTAGGGTTGTGTGTGTAGGTATATATTTATAGGATGGTTTAGTGTTTCCTAAATTGGTGAGTTACCAATGATTGGTACAAAAAGCCATGTGCAACCTTATTATCAATTTCAAAATAGGTATAAGACAAAATAGGATAAAACAAGGGAATAAAGACTATTCTGATGCATATGTGGCAGTGGGTCCCACCTGTCTACTCTCCCTTCCTAAATTTGAATAAAAATATCTCATTTCGTGTACTGGTTGCACTGTTAATTAATAAATAGCTAAATATATAAAAAATGTGAAAAATAAAAATTACACTTTATTCCTATGTTTTGGCACGTTGCAAATTTCAACGGCGCTGTCCGTTTTTCTAAACGACGCTCTGATCAAAAACTCAACCCGGGACTAAGTCAAACCGAAAATCCAACGGTATTTCGATTCACTATTTTTCCGTGCTGATTGCAGATCTTCGATCGTTTTATGATTTTGAACACTTTTTGACTTTTTGGTCAAAATAACCAAAATGCATTCGGTCATATCTTTTGTCAAAATGACCAAAATGCCATTGAGCATAACATTTGTCAAAATGACCAAAATGCCGTTGAGCATAACATTGGTCAAAATGACCAAAATTTCCTTGAGCATAACATTTGTCAAAATAACCAAAATGCCCTTGAGCATAATATTTGTCAAAATAACCAAAATGCCCTTGAGCATAAGATCATTATTTTAATTAAATTTTCTATAATATAGATATGCAAAAAATAATTTTCATTAGTAGAAATAAAATTTTATTCCAATAAATGTTCGTTTACAAAAAAAAAAAAATGGATTCTCACATTCTCCCCTCCTTACAAAAATTTCATCCCCAAAATTTTACATATCAAACAAATGGGGGTACTTTTTCTTCATGTCACTTTCTAGTTCCCATATCACTTTTTCGACGTCATGGTTCCTCCAAATCACTGTGATCGACACGACTTCGTTGTTGCGTAAATTCTTGATTGATTTCGATGGGCTGGTAATCTATCGCCCCATGAAAGTAGAGCTTATACGGGCGTAACATAGATATATGAAATACATTGTGGATAGGCCCTAGGGCTGGCGGTATGGCTAATTCGTAAGCTACTACTCTAATCCTCCGTAGAATCTAGAATGGTCCCACAAATCTTGGACTTAGTTTCCTATTTTTACCGAACCTCATCATTCTTTTCTAGGGTGACACCTTCAAGAATACATATTCGCCCACCTCAAGACTCCTATCTTTACGGTGGCGATCAGCATACTATTTCTGTCGGTCCTGGGCCACCTTCATTCTCTTGCGGATAATTCTGATGACATCCTCGACTTGCTAAACCAGCTCAGGTCCTTCCACCTTTCGCTCCCCAACTTCATTCCATTACAACGGGGTTCTACACTTCCTTCTGTACAACACCTTAAAAGGTTGCATGCTTATATTCGCATGATAACTGTTGTTGTAAGCAAACTCAATCAGTGGTAAGTAATTATCCCAACATCCTTTGAAGTCCATTGTATAAGCTCTCAACATATCCTCCAGGGTCTGTTTCGTTCTTTAGCTTCACTAACTGTTCCAGCTTGAATGATTCTTTGATTAATATGTGTGCGCTGATTTGGTCAGTCGGTCAACTATAACCCAAACTGCATTCATCCCTCTCAAGGTCGAGGGTAATTTCGTGACAAAGTCCATGCTAATGTTTTCCCATTTCCACTCGAGAATCTCCAACGATTGAAGTAGTTCGCTCGGCTTCTGGTGTTCTGCTTTGACTCGCTGACAAGTCAAGCAATGACTCACCCATTCGGCTATCTCTCTCTTCATGTTTGGCCACCAGAAGTTCTCACGTATATCCCCATACATCTTGGTGCTGTCGGGGTGTACAAAGAACTTCGAGTGGTGCGCCTCTTGAAAAATCTCTTGTTTCAGGTCATCATTTTGGGAGATCCATACTTAGTTTTCAAACCGCAGTATTCCATTTCCATCCAAACGGTACTTTGTTTTGCCTTTCTCAATAAGTTTTCTGCCTTCTTCTTTGTACTGTCTTTGCGCTTCTTTAATCAGGTCAAATAGTACTAGCTTCACACTGATCGTTCTTAGTATTTTCATTCCTTCTCTGGGGAACATTATTTCGATCCGTATTTGTTCGAAGTCTCTCCTTACCTCTTCTTGCACCAATGGTGCATTTATTTTCTCCTAAGACTCAACGCATCAGCTACCACATTGACCTTGTCGAGATGATGATTTATGGTGTAATCGTAGTCCTTGATCAACTCTAACCATCTCCCATGTCTTATATTCAACTCCTCCTGAGTGAATATGTACTTCAGACTCTTGTGGTTGGTGAATATCTCACATTTCTCACCATACAGGTAATGTCTCCAAAGTTTTAAGGTGAAGACCACTGCTGCCAATTCTAGATCGTGGGTAGGGTATTTATTCTCGAACTCTTTTATCTATCGGGAAGCATATGTAATCACATTCCCGTGTTGCATCAACACACATCCCAATCCTTTCAGCGATGCATCTGTTGGGCTTCAGATCAAAAATTGATGCATAATTTAAAAAAAAATTATCCGATTCCCAAGAGCCATACGTATGTTGAAACCAAAATAGAAGATCGATTATACCTGAATGAATTTTGATGGATATAAGAAGAACAGTTGCGTCTGGATCAGCGTGTCAATCGTCAAGCCTCTATTGGTATCCACACACATGAACTGAGCCCGAGCCTTGTGCGTGCTAGCGTAGTTCTCTGGTTTCCTTCTCTCTAGATCTCTCAACTTCACAGTGATTAGGGTTGTACAAAAGGCGTATGTTCCTCCTTTTATAATCCGCTTTTTTTAATCAGAGATACAAGAGAACAAGAAAACCCTAGCTATCTGGCCCAATACATTATAAGCTCAATTCGCTTAGTGTGTGACCCTGTAGGTTCACCTAACATTAGCAGTAGGCCCAAAACTCCTTTTCGGCCCACAAGTTAT
>JAUMHB010085367.1:0-12024 GCA_032359685.1 Pittosporum tobira
GATTTGAGACCACTAATAAAAAATTATTGGTTTATATGTTTGAATGTAGGTTTAAAGATAGGAACCAGGTTTAAAATCTACCAATTGGGCAAAAGTAGAAAATGAAATGAGACCATGGACATGAGAAAATGGGAGTTACGTTGTATAAAGATGACAATGGTAAGCTTTATTGGATCAGATTTCTTTGCTGCTCTTTTTATTCTTTATGATCAATTTTTCCATTTTCGAATTGACTTCATCTTTTAAATTATTATTTTTAATTAATTGCTCAAATTCTTTGTTTAATGCTTCTGAAATTTTGTAAATTGTGCATTTTTAGGTACGCTTATATCGCCTCCAATGCCATTCTTACTCTCCAATAATTTATTAATATATACATAATATCAACTGTTTTAATTTGAAACTAATTAAATACTAAAAAAAAATACATAAAATATTACAATAACTTTTTATAATTTATTAATAAATAATTATGTCTAAATCGAACAACACCGGGCATTCGATCTATTATATATGACAAAAGTGACAAAAGTGAGTCATAATGATTTCTTGGTAACATTGACATTCAAAAATAAGTATGCAATTCAACAAAAAAAAAAAATTGGACAAGATTGTAATGTTCAAGGTAACAACTATTCGGAAGTGAGAATTTAAAAGTTAATGGGATACTCTTTCTATTTTAAAATTAAAAATATTTTTAAAAATAATAATTTTAAAATGATAACCAAATAAGACAGAAAATAATATAAATGTGTAAAGTTTTTTAATTGAGAAGAAAAGGAGAGAGGGTGAAACTTGAGCATAAATTTTTTGAGCCAAAAGCAAAAAATAAAGAGATGATAACTTGAGCCGATAGGTTTTTTCAGCGAGGATCATAGGAAAAAAAAAACTCAAAAGAATAAAAAGTAAATTAATAACTCCAGTAATTTTATTATTATTTTAAAGTAAAAATATATTTCTAATTTTAAAAGAGTCACAATAAATACAATATTTTGTAATTAATAAAATTAATATTTTTTTTAACAAAATATTATTTTATCTATTTTATTTTTTCTATATATCAAAACGACATCATTTTGATATATATTTTCCATATTTGACATATCCTACAAAATATATCACATTATATCTACTTTTTTTTATAAATCTTAAGAATGACCCAAAAAAAAATTTTAATAAAAATAAAGAGTGATACTTTACTATGATACACATGTAACTAAATAGAAAAAGTTATAATATATTTGATTTTTACAAATATTAATCTTATATCTAATAATACAGTTCAAATAAATTCATATTAATTAAAATTAATAATGTCTCAAACGGACTTTTTCAAAAGTAGAAAATATCTTGTAGGAGTTTTAGCCTTTCCATCTTCCAGTCCTGACTAAATTCCTGGCTAACCAGAAAGAAAAGGAACAGCATTTGAATCCAAACTCGCAAATACTACAACTGACTAATTTACAGATGCAAAACCAGACCTTGAAAGTTAACAAGAATGACTTGATCTTATCATTTTGCTTTGCTTTTCTTCTCCCATCTAATTTGCTCCTAAGATAAACCACCCATAACCTCCGCTATCTGATTTATAAATCATCTTACTTCATTTGCTCCAAGGGTAACCCCGACCACGATCTCGGAAACCCCCAAGACCTGTTTAATTTCAAAACAAAACGGAAACATGTATGAGGGTCTATTTTTGAAAACTTTATTCCCATTTGTGACTTCCATATACATTTAGAAGAAATTTATTTTATTTTTCTGGTAGGCAGATTTAGATGATAAAACCGCCATGTAGTGCAGTCAGCCAACCTGATGGGGGAGGAGGTGCACCCCGGCCCATTGCTGCCAGCTCAGGGCTGACCTTCTGGCCAGCCTCCTCAAGGATGGTAATAAGCTCTTTTGCGAATCTGGCATTTGCAGCTGTAAAGAAAGAATATGCTGTTCCTTTGGCCCCAGCTCTGCCTGTCCGACCAATCCGATGAACATAATCCTCCAGAGATCCCGGAAAGTCATAGTTGATCACATATTTAACGTCCTTCACATCTGCAACACACATAATAATATATTTTAGACAAGTGATAAAACATACACACACATCCACACATCCCTAGTCGTACGTGTAGAGCTCTAGACACGGTTTAAGGTCAAGACCACCACCTCCTTGAAGTGACGCACAATCCATTCAAATGATTATACTTATGGTGACATGTTTACAGACAGAAATTAAACCCTAGAACAATACTGGGTAAACAACAAGTATTAAGTTTTCCTTTACTAGACATACCTAAACCACGAGCTGCAACATCCGTTGCAGTCATTATAGGGCTCTTGCCAGCTCTAAACTCCGCAAGGACCCAGTCCCTTTCTGCTTGACTCTTATCTCCGTGAATAGAGAGAGCAGGCCATCCATCCATTCGAAGCTGCCGAGTAGTTTGATCGCACCCTTTCTTCGTGTCCATAAATATCAAAATCCGGCTACCATCCATTATATCCTCCAGCAACTTAACCAACCTGAATATATCAATAAAATATTGGTTTTGGCGAGCCAAATGGTTAGTGATAGAGATTACATCGTATGAATAAAAGATCAACCTACTTGTTGTATTTCTGATTCTCAGAAACAATGTCCACGTGCTGACGAATTGCATGGTTAGCTTTCAAATCCGATGACCCAATAATAACCTATGAATATTTTCAAAAGGAGTGACGATAAAACCATATCCACATAACAGTAAGTTGGAACCAAATACTAAGGACATAACAGTAAGTTGGAACCAAATATTAAGGCTCCAGAAGTTTACCATATAACATATCAGAATGTTTGTTTGAAATGAACATTATTCAAATTAATAGTCCACTACTAATTTTGCGGAATTTGCTTGAATTGCCAATAATTGGAGGGGAGGAAAATCCCTACTGAAGAGAAGGTGCTCTTAATTAAAATAGCCAACTAAAACTGGTCAAGGAAGACCCTTACTTTGTATGCATTGTAAAGGGATTGCCTCGCCAGTTGTTCAACTTCCTTAGGCCACGTAGCACTCCAGTACAGAGTTTGACGATCAGGACGAATCTGCAGATGAAAAAGCAACCACTAACAAACAACAACCAATAACATAAGCAGAATTACATAGCTTCAACTGACCTTGTACCCTGTTTCATATCATTTCCTAAATTTGGCTGATACAGACATTAATTCTAATATGTATTGGGGCTGTAACAGACTAAGTAAATATCAGAAAGTAAATATAAAAGACATTTTAAATGTATGCATAAAGAACAAACCTGTGATACAATTTTCCGGATCTGAGGTTCAAACCCCATATCCAGCATCCGATCAGCCTCGTCCAACACAAGGTATGTAACCCTTCGCAAGTTTGTATGATGAGTTTCCAACATATCAATTAACCTTCCTGGAGTAGCAATTATGATTTCAACACCTAATGCAGAAGGGACAAAAATGTCGATGATGAGGTCATCGTGGTGATGATGATCATAACAGGAGTTAGAAGAGTAAGTAGTAGGATATACCCGATTCATGAACATCACGATACGGTAGTAAAGACATCTTGAGCTTATCGCCACCTACCTTTCTGAAGGTCACGAACTTGAGGTCCTTTTGGGACCCCACCATGTATGCAGGTATTCTTAATCCTTGATGACGCACCAAATTTTGTAGCTTCTTGCTGTATCTGAACAGCAAGCTCCCGAGTTGGAGCTAAAACTAAAACAATTGGACCGTCTCCAGGAGCTGAGAATATAAAGTGGAATCGCTAAGGATTAATTATGCCCTCTCAGTGACCACCATAAGGAAATAAAATCAAAATTGAGAGAAGCTTGCATATGAAATTCTGAAGATACTTTATAAAGAAACTGGTGTACCTAAAAATGGCTGGGCATTAACATGGACAATTGCAGGAAGTAGGTATGCAAGTGTCTTTCCGGATCCTGTTTCAGCAATACCAATGAGATCACGTCCCTTTAGTGCCATTGGCCACCCTTGAGCTTGAATCGCTGTAGGTTCAGAAAACCCGGCCTTTTCAACCTCTTGCATTACATAATCTGCAGTTAGACAATACCAATCAATTTCTATATAAAATGGATATATTACACATTAAAAAAATAAAAAAAAATTAAAATACCAACATTAATAACAAAATAAACATTTTTAGTCAACTACCTGGAAAGCGTACATCACGGAAAGTCTTGACAGGCTTTGGCACATCCCGACCTTCAACAGTGATCTCCCGACGGCGCCGATATTCCTCTACATCACTCTCTGACATAGCAGAAACTGCCGGAGACTCCACATAAAAGTTCTTCTCAAACGGAGTCAATCCTTCCAAATCCAACTTACGTGGCGACTCTGCACCATCATAATCAACCCTCCTGCTAGAGGATGAACGAGGTCCACCATGACGTGAAGTCCCACCAAAACCCGAATCACTGGTGAAACCACTAATTCATGTTAAATTATGGCAATCTCAAGCATAAGGAAAAAACCAACAGAATACATTTGTCGTTGTGATTATCGTTAGAGTTAAGGTTAAGCATTCAAAAACACAAACTTGCATACAACCAACTACAACACACATAAACTGATAACTGACAATTAATCAAGGAAAAATTCAAACAAAATGGGCCAGTTAAATATCATGTATCAACCTGATCATGCTTCACTGCCTTTTCAGGGTAAATTGCACTCAAACTCTCAGTTTAGATAAATAAAACAGAGAAAATCATATCTTTATAACAACTCAGACTTCTCTAGTGGAAATCAGAATATTGATAACTGAAATAAATTAAAAAATTTAATGCCGAAAAGACACCCTTTTGTTGAGGCAGTTGATCACATTCTTTAAGTACTTAAACAATATAATTTAATAATAGATGGAAAGTCAAACGTCCATTACCAACGGAAAGAGAATCTTGAGGGTAGGTCAATATCCTTTTTGAATACATTTATGATACAGTCGATGTAAGAAATAGACATATAAACCATCAATTCACAATTAATGAAGATAAATTCGACCAAAATGAAACAAAACTGGGATTCATCTGTCATTGGAGTCATGATACAGAACTTAAACCCTGAACGAAAAGCACAATAGTATAAGATGAACACTTTGCATGCAAATATAGCCCAAATATTCAAAATTGCTGAAGATAATTACAGAAAAGCAATCCAAAGTTTAATTCCAAATTCATTGTGGTCACTTCTAATTCAGCCAAACTAAAACACAAAAAAAAAAAAAAAAAAAAAAAAAAAAAATGCAACCTTGCATAAATTTAACTTACACAATACAAAAACAAACAACAAATTCACAATTAATGACAAAACAATTGAGCAAAGTGAGTTAAAGTTTGATTTATATTATCATTGTGGTCCAGCTTAAACCATAAACAAATGCAAACTTATATGCAATGCAGTAATATATACGAATAGGTAAACCATGTATTTAGAGTGGGAATATAAAGAGGGGGAAACTATTAGAGCTAGGGTTACCTTCTACGGTCTCGATACGAACTGGGATCGCCAGACCGGCTGTCATACCGACTCATCTTGTGATTTTAAGATTGAATTGTTAGAACAACAGATGCTGTAACACAAATTGCTAGGGTCTTCGGCCTTCACTCCACAAATTGCTAGGGTCTTCGGCCTTCACTTTAATGCAGAATCTAGAGAGGATGACGAAACAAAATTCGGACGAAGAAATCCTCCTGCTCCTTTCTAGTCTTTTCCCTCACCGCCGGATTTTTACGTTTTCCAACAAGTAAACATTATACGTCTTTGATCGGAAAAGACCACAGAATATGGGCCACAAATCAAGAATAAAAAGCCCATAAAAATATAACTCACGTATTGCAATTGACAAACGGTGAGACCACAAATTTCATCGTAGTTGCGACTTTTTTCTTCTTTATTTTTTGAGTGTTGATAAACATTAGTTTAACCGTGCAATACAATTTTTTCATATTAAATTATAAATTAATAATCTACTTTGAATTAAATTAATATCATACTAATAGATTAAAAATTTCACCAGTAAAAAAAATAAGACTCGGAATTACTAATTTGAACTATAATCATAATCAATAAAGAGTAAAACTATACTCGGAATCAATAAAGAGCCGAACTATAATTAGAATCAATAAAAATGAATAAAATTCTATTTAATTAAATAGTAATAATAAAATAATGTGTATGAGAGACTTTGAGATCTCTTAAAAATAATAAATCACATGGCCTCAGTTTTAACCACTTGATAATATCCCACTGGCTTTATAGTTGCGACTTTGGCACACATACATTGGTACATACCGTAGTTTTTTTGGCTTTTTCGTTTTTCAACTTGTTCTTAGGTAACTAGTTCATTTATAAGGAAGAAAAAAAAGTTGCAATGTTAGTTAATTTTGAGTACCTAGAAGCGATATTTTTGACATACATCCTTTGTCCTAAATTTTGAACGGTAATTTTTACAAACAGATATTCAATTACACTTGTTACTATTAGAGTTTATATGAGAATATAAATAACAAATACAATGTATGAAAGAAGTCATATATTGAGTAATATAATAATAAAATTATATTTATATAACTTGAACAATAAGAACTTATATATGCATCATTAACTTGATGACCAAGTTCACTCGTGGACCAAGTAAATTACTTTTATTTTAACTTGAAAATTATTTAATACTAATACCATAAATAGTATAATATTAATACCTTAAATACTAAATACCATAAGTATTAGAATGTTAATATTCTCTAATTTTAAAATATATTTTTTAGAGAATGATGTATAATTTTATTTATATTTACAATAAAATAATATAATAATAATAATAATATAATATTTTATAGTACTAAAGTTAAAAGGCATCTTTAATTTAAGAATTGATATATAATAATTAAGCATACAGGATAAGACTCATACATACTTTTCAGTATACAAGCAGCTGAATGGAGAAGAAAAAAAACCCCACATGCAATCAACAGAGGATATCATTCACAATGTTATTTGGATCCAGCTGTGGGCCCAACCATGCCAAATATTGGATATGGTTACGTGGCTGAGTACTTGAGCCCATGGTCCCCTCTGCGGGAGTCTGAAATTGGCCAAAGGGATCACAACGTTTCTGAACTTGAGTGTGCCTATTGTTTTAAAAATCTTAGTCTAATTTTTATTAATTTTGAAAAATCTTTTATGAATTAAGAGCTTATTATTAATTAATTATTGTCTATGTTTGATTAATATATAATTATGAGTGTTTATACGCTAAATTTTCTCTCTACCGTCTAAATTCATATATCGATTTTTAGAACACTGGGTGTGTCACCCGACCAAGGGAGAAAATCCAAATAGATAGATCGCATATGAGCCGACTAGCCGAGGAGGAGATGACAGGGGAAAACTATTTTCCAAATTACAAACAAAAATATTTCTTTTTGTGTATGAGGTTAACATCAATGAAATAATTATCTAATTAATTATTATCTTTTTGAGATAAATATAAACAATGTATGTTTTTTGTTTTTAAAATTTTTTCTTAGGAAACAGAAAAAACTTCATTTTATCAAAAATAACGCAAGAATCCATAAAAATAAAATAAAATAAAAACAAAACATTTTAGCTAACACCGACTCTACAATATAGATAGAAGATATAGAGATAAATATTCTTTAAAAAATAGTTGTTAAAGGTGCTATCTGTCCCTTCATGATATATGTGTAACATATAATATATTTGATAGAAGATGTATAAATAGATATCCCTAAAAAAAAATGAAAAAATGAAAAAATGAAAAATAAACTACAAGAAGTGACAGTATGTTTGTGAGTATCAAAATGACTAGAAAAGAAAAAGAAAATGATATAAAATCTTAGTTTTCTCTCAATTTCTATTGTTTATGAGATCTTTACATGATAGAAAAAATAATAAATGAAGAGAAAAAATTGTCCATTTTTTATCTGAATTTTTTTTCTAAATTTTGCAAGATTTGAGTAGAAAATAAAAGAAAATAAATCGCTCTACTATATTACCAATGTTAACATTTATTTATAATACATCAAAATTAAATTAACATCTCATGTCCCTATTATGACTAAATGATACAATAGTATTATTTTATTTTCATTAACACTCACAAACACAACAATAATAATTTATTAAATTTTTGTTTACAAACTCACAAATACAATATTTAAAAAAAAAAATCATTCTTTTCTTTTCTGTCCTAAATTACTTTTTTTTTTTTTTATATCAAAACTCATAACTAAGCGTTAAAAGATACATTGAAAATAAATAAATAAATAAATCTCTTAAAAGACCAAACGTAACACTGCCTGAAACATTACTTTAGGTGGAATCCACGAGATATTAATGTTTAGCCATATAAGCAAAAGGCCGAATATAGGCCCATCAGCGATGATAAGTTTATAACGGACCACTAGTTCTCTTCAAAGTTAGGCCACTGCTGTAATGGATTAAGGGGATTGAGCAGGGCCCACCAAACGATGTGGACGGCAACCCATAGCTGAATGATAATTTGTGGCAAACTCATCCATAATCGGATAGGAGGAGGAGGAGGAGGAGGAGGGAGTCTTTCTTTCGTTTCTGCAAGTTTCGAATCCCATCGTCCCAATTCAATTGGTGGTGTTTCCTAATCTCTACATGGTCCCGCTGCCTTTTTGCTGACTAGGCTCACTAATCTGTTCGCACAGGAGAGAATTCAAGAAACAAAGAAAAAAAAAAAGGAAGGGGGGAGATTAAAAAATTTGAGGATAAAGATTTATTTTAATAATTTGATTACTTAAAACCAACCAAGAGAAGCAGTAACAAAAATTTGGAATCTCCCCCAAACACCAAACACAAAACGAACAAGAAAGATGAGATTAGGCAATTAAAAGATGGAAGTCACGGGGTTGTTTGTTTTCAATGATTAAGGAAGGGTTAGTGCATTAATTAACATGCATGGCTTCAAATTTCAATGTTTATGAAAGAAACGGTTCAACTAAAACTAGTAGTATAATCAGCTTTATGTCAAGTTTTAAGCTGCTAGTTGGATGACAATTAAATTTATATGATTGTTGAAATCACATAAATGAGTGAAAATACAATAAAATAAAATTAAATATGACAAAATTTGGATACAGATGTGCAATCATAATAAATGACTATTGAACTAATGTGTTTAACAATCTTTACTTATCCATTTCAAAAACAAAATAATCAATAGCTTAATTTTTTATGAGACAAAATAATAAATTATTAATTTTTTTTTTCAAGCCTGTACGTGTATATTTTTTCTATTGTGAACCTTGATATATATATATATATATATTAATTATTTATTTGAAACTGTCCAATATGTGGAGTAGATGAAGATGGGGTCTCTATGGATAGCCGGTTTGTTGGGGATATCGGGAGGGAGGGGGGGCTTGAACCAAAAATAAAAAATAAAAAATCGGGACGGGGGCGGTGGGGCCGGGGGTGTTAAAAAAGTGCTTATAGTGTATGCAGAGGTTGTTTACCTAGAATCGAAAAAGTAGTGGCTTGGCCCCAGTTTTTATGAGCTTACAGCTAGCAGCAGTAATCATATTTATGGAGTATTACGGTTAGTGTAATTAAAAAAAGTATGACTTGGCGTCCAAAATCCAAAATATGTCAATAAGCCCTAAATCACATAAATTCACTCTTTATTCGATAATGTTGTCGCAACTCCTTCCGTCCCATATTACTACAAAATTTAACACTAATATTATATGATACATATTTTAAATTATATAAAAAAATATTAAAATATAATATTTTTAATATGAACATGTTATATAATTCGGTTAATTATTCAAATCATCTCAATTTATTTATTTATTTGTATTTATTAATATTTAGAATTACCTGTTAGAACATTTAAACCAGTGAAATTTTATTCATAACCGAACTTGATCGAATAGCTAAACAAAATTGAAACATATTTTAATTTTAAACTTGAATATAAGAAGAAGAAAAAAAATTGAAGTTATTTACAGTATAATTGGTCCAGAGTCTTGCATAACAACGTGGTAGGAACAGTTGGCATGAACGACGTTACCACTAGGAGTCTAGGATGGAAATACTAGGTTCTTTTTAAATTATAAGCGCGTACCAAAAGACGAAAGAAAAGGAAGAAGGCGACTTATTGACCTAGAAAGATTTTATTTAAACGAGAGCATAATAGTTTTCCGTGTGGCATAATGGCACACAATACAGTATCCATGTTGTTATAAAATTAAAAATAAATTTAATTTATAAAATTTTAAATTATAATATAATTTTTTTCATTTTATTATTATTTTATTTATATTTTATAATATTGATGTTGATATTAATTAAAATAAAAATATAATTTATTTCAAATTTAATTATTAGAATTTAATAGATGTACTCATAATAAAAGCCACAAGTATTTCTTATTTTGAAACGGATAAAGTGTTTGAAAATGTTGTGATATATATATATAAGTTATTTATTATTATTATTATTATTATAAGTTAAATATAACTTATACTGTCAATTTATTTAAAAAAAATAATTAATAAATATTTTTTTTCAATTTATATTTTATTTTAATTATAAAATAAATTATGTCAAGCATGCATTTAGTAACAGGTATTTCATTTATTGCATCATTATGTCTACATAAGATCGAGATGAGACCATCTAGTACAGAAGTTAGCTGGCATTCCACTGTAAGCAGCAGTTTGGTACTAGTAGTATAATCAATTATGAGTATGAAATTAAGGCCAGTGCTGAAAGCAAACCTCCACAGCGGGTGTATAAGGAGAAAAAAGTTCAGACCTAATTATTTTCTAGAGTTCTATTTTTTTTTTTTTTTTTAATTTTCTCTTATTTATTTATTTATTAATTAAAAATAGAATAAGAGTTTATAATGAGATATTAATTGTGACAGAGGATAGTGCTTAATTAATTTGCTAAAACAATTGATTAATACTCCGTAATTTATTTGGGTTAGATACGTATGTGGCTCCTATCCATGGCTTAAGCTAGAGATTTTTAGAATACTGAACATCTGTAAAGATTTATGGAGAGGAGCAGAGGACTAATTATTAATTAAGGACGGCAGGCATGCAAATTTAATTGCAGGCTTTGTTTAAGGGAGAGTTTCTCGACAGAAGGACAATAGCTAGCTAGCTAACAAAAACTGATATCAATATTGCTGATTACAGAAAGTTTTTCTTTTTTTCTTTCTTTTTGCTTTTATCTTTTCTTTCTCTTTCTCCTCCCGGCAAGTAAACTTTCCAGTTCTGAAAGTGAAAGTAACTTCCATTTTTCTTATGTATGTTGCTACCTGAACCAACCTCCATGTCCAATACTCCAATTATTAGCTACTTAATTCATTTTATTATTATTATTATTATTATTATTATTATTATTATTATTATTATTATTATTATTATTTACTTTAAGCAATAAACTAATCAAATAAATTATAACAAAAATAACATATTTTGAATTATCTAACTAGGTTTAAAAGTTTAACAAAAGAGGCCTCACAGTGTTAATTTTATAAGATGAACTCTCATTATACGATGACATTTTAAAAATAGAAACACGCTTAATTTCATTTTGGAATTGATTAAATTCTCCCTCTCTCTCTTTTTTTTTTCTTCCTGAAAATCGTGTAGTTTGAGAAAGAAAAATATCACATGTGATTTACATACTTTTATGCTATACTCGCTGTAATTTTAAAATTATAATTACATGATTTATGAAATACTATACTCCATAGTCTTCAAATCAGCTTGGTGACATTGTTAATTGGTTAATTGTAATTTCTAATTCATTGTCGAATCATGTTGCAGTAGTTAAAATGAAGTAATTACCGTGCACGGATTACTGTAGGTTGATAAGTGCACTCAATAACACAATAAAATGAAGTTATTATTATTATTATTATTATTATCATACAAACACTCGTACCCGTGACCAGAAAGACAAATTCTCTGGTCAAATAC
>JAUMHB010085367.1:20174-59545 GCA_032359685.1 Pittosporum tobira
TTGGATTTCTTCCCTCCTTTTTTTCCCACTTTTGTTGAGTGTTACGTGTTTTGATCATGTTTTACACAGCTTATTCGCTTGTAAATGCTTGTAGATAAAGACTGAGCATATGGGCTCTCCTCAAAGTAGTCTAATCTTGATTCTTTCTACGAGCCTGAAATCTCGATTCTTCCTTTCTTTATGAGTCAAAGCCGCATTTTCATTTGGCTACGATTTAAAATTTAACTTATTAATTAAAATAAATTATAAGTTGACAAGAATAATATTTATTGACCAATTTTTTTAAATAAAATAAAAATATTGTTATACTCAACATATATTATTTTTTAAAATTAACAAAAATAAATTTTTTTAAGATAATTTATTTTTTAAAAATAATATATAATCGATATATTTTTTTCAAATGAAAGTTAGGGATTATCTTTTTAATTAAAAAAATTACACTTGTAAATTTAATTTTGGTTAATTAATTAAATGAAAATATGAAATATATTTTTTAATTTAAAAAATTTAGAATATAAACTTTATTTTTAAGAAGCAAGGTTAAAAGTAGAGAAAGTAAAGAAGCGTGGTTACGTCAAATAGGCTGCTTAAAATAGGAAAACACTTCTACTGAGAAAAGAATACCACTTGTGGTAAAACAAATCTGAGGTAGAACCAGAAGAAACCTAAATTCTCCACTTCGAAGTGGAAAAAACAGAACACAAATCTCTCTCTCTTCAAAGTGCAAAACCGTGTCATCTGTTAAATGACGTGTTCCCATGGCGGCTGCTACTACTACTATCACGACTCTCATGTTTCCTCTCCTCTCATCTTCTTCATCTAATCCTCCCCAGGAACTCATGTTGTTCCTTTTCTTCTTCTTCTTCACTTTCTCTCTTCTCTCTTTCTCCATTATCATCTTCTCTATTTATAAAAAAAGAAAACTCAACAATTTTGTAGATAAAACTGAACAATCCCACGAATCTAACCTGACCCATTTCACCCATTCCCTTCTTCTTGAGATCTTGCCTTCCAGTTCCCCCAAATGGGGAACTCTGTTCGATGGTCATGAGGAGGGGATTAATGACCCGGGTCGAAATGGGTCGGGCATGGATAAGGATAGAGTTGATTCCGGTGGGGAGGAGTGTGGGAAGAAGAAGAGAAAGAAGAGGGCTAAGAAGAAACGGCCTAATTCGCCTAATTCGAAGGGCGCGGAGGAAGAAGATGGTCAGAGGGACAATGTGGTGAACAAGGAGAAGCAGCAAGAACTGGTGTGCTTGTATCCTTTTACGTCATCGTCTAGTGCAACCCAGAGGAAGATCAAACAACAATATGATCAGCTTGTAAAGTCCCATGAGTCAGATGGATTGACCCTGGCTCAGGTTTTTCTAATCACACTACTTTGATCATGTTTTTGTTTATTTATTTTCTCATAAAAAATTATCTACTTCTTCCTCGTGAAACTTGGATTAAAAAAAAAGTTTTATTTTCTTTTATTATTAATTTTTTTAATCTTATTATTAATTTTTTTAATCACCTTTGTAAAATGAGTATATAGCTTTTATGGTAAGGACTTTATAAGTGGGAATGAACATGCTTATATATCGCTTTGGTATACTGAATGGTGTTAGGAATTCATAACTGGATATTTTTACAAAAAGGAATTGCTTTTTGGTTAAAATGTTTTCTGAGCTTCTCTACAAAAAGCAAGATGTTACTTTCATCAAAAAAATAAAAAATATGTCTTGGAAAATTGGAAAACCTCTCCAGTAAGGAATTCTTGGCATATAAACCCTTCAAACTCACTCTTTGCCCCTTCGCTTCAGGGTTGAGGAGATGCTTTGGCACCCTCCTTACTCACTTTACTTTCCACAGAAGCTAGATGTTAATGCATGTTTTGTTCAAGGGTGGTAGACTAGGAATCGTTTCTCATCAGTCTTTCCATTGTGAAAGGTCTCATTTTCTGCATCAAATTGTGCAATTGCATACATGTTTTTAGGTGCTAATTGAAGTGAACTTATAAAATCTTAAGCTTGTTTGTTTTTATTTGTGTAATTCTGACGCTATCTTTTTCTTTTGCGTCTGTTTATCTCTATTCCCTTTTGTTTTAATTTTAACATTGACTTTTTAATCTACTATTTATATGTTGGGGTTCATTTTCTGCCCATGCCAACTAGTTCGGGATAGAAGCTGTCGAGTTGAGATACTATACATATAGAGTGTTTCTGATCATAAAAAATTATATATTCAAATTTTGTATCTTGAAGTTTGTTTAGCATCTGAAAATTTTCGACAAACTAGATTTAAAGGGTACATTAGTGTATATGGCTATAGGTCAGTGAAGATTTTGGCTCAAGGCACTTCAAATTACTTCAGCTATCATATAGTATTTGATCTCAGTCTCTCTCTCTCTTATTTATTTATTTATTTATTTGTAATATGGTTGAGGAAAACCACAGTTAACTTAGTTTTTACCAAGTTTTCTGATTAATCAGTTGTGTAGACCCACAGAATCCAAAATGCAGGATAACTTGTTTTCTTATTTCTCACGTTACTGAATGTAGTTGGATGTGATTTTGATATGCAATTGGACGTGGGAGAATGTATGTTTAATTGATCTGCACTTAATTTCAAAAATAAGACTAGGGCCTAATTTATTATTTATTATTATTATTATTATTTTTATTTAAAATTTTTATTTTTTTAATATGGACTAATCAAAGTCAAGGCCTGTAATGAGTTTCTGAACTTTAAGACCTTAACAAACCCAGTCGAAGTTATCTTTGAGTGCCAATTGTTATAGTTTGATGATTTTCAAAGATGTAACAGTGAAGATGCATATTATGAAAAATTGCTTTAAGGTTTCACAAGTGAATGCGGTTTCTATTTGCATTTACTCATGTTATACCTTTCGGATGTCCCTATTGTAAGTGGTGCTGCTGCGTGTCTGTTAGTGTTTCATTATGAATGAGGGTCAGTCCTAATTGGAGCTTCAATACTATTCGACTGCATCCAATGTGCGCTAGTGCTCTAGTATCTGTCTCTTTGTGGATATATATATGTTACAGGACATATTTTAGTTTGCAAATTATTATTTTGTTCCTATACAATAATAATAGGATAAGGCCTATAAGATCATCTAAAACCAATTCTATGAGTACTAATTCTTACTTAGCTTTCATGCTGCAGGTTGGTCATTTTGTTAATGTCTTGAATGAAGCAAGAAATGAGCTACAACACAAGTATGTCATCAAATTATTTTGGTTTCTTAAGGTTTCTAGTCTTTCTTTGTGTTAAAAAGTCCCCACTAGTATCGATATGAATCATAAGATGACCATGGATCTCACACCTTAACATGATAGGTTCTTCATAACGCCTGAAACTTGAATAAATACTTATATGGAAGATATCAACAGTAGTTATGAATTTATAATTGCATTTACTTTCTCAACAGATCTGAGGTCATACAACGTAAGTTCACAATAACAAAGGCTCTACTATTCAAGGCAGACAGGTCTTCATTTGATCGCCTTCGTCAACAGGTTGTTATGGAAATTTTTTTATATTGTAGTTTAACTGTGATGCAAATAAATTTTTCTTTCTCATGTGTCGAGTACTCTATTTGCTACCTTTCAGATATACAAGTTAGAATTAGAACAAAAGAGATTAGAAGAGGATGCATTTGTATATAACTGGCTCCAGCAACAGCTCAAGCTCTCACCAGCATACAAAAAGGTATTTTATATCCCTATTGTATATTATCTAAATCAGATCTTTAGATGATTTGATCTCCTTCTCTCATATTTCTACCAAAAACTTCATTTCTAGTTTTGTGTCATAAAGTTCCCATCTGTCATTACTATACTATAAAGTAACATGAAATTCCCAACATTCCTTTATTATATTACAAGGAGATTGGGGACTGTCATGCTATTGCTACTTCAATTCTAGTTATTGATAGGGGTTTGAAAAATAAATTTCCTTAAAAAGTCTTTTAGAAATGAATCTCAAATTTACTCATGTTGGAATTTTTCTATAGCTTGTCAAAGAACGCTAATCCTTATTTCTGATGTTGAAGATGCTTGAAATTGGAGCCTGCATGGAGTTGAAAGCCAAAACTGGCGAGCTGGAGGCCAGCACGGATACTGACTTCACTGATATTTCTTTTGAAGAGTTATTGGCACAGGAAAAGAAAGATACTTTTTGGTTGGTTTCTCATCCTGAACCTCAAATCAACCTTTTTTCCTGTTTCGGCTTCTCATTCACTAAATTTCGGTATGCAGGCAGAAAAATGGGAAGCTACGATCGTGCACAGGGTGAGGATAACAT
Organism: Pittosporum tobira; assembly: GCA_032359685.1. Classification (NCBI taxonomy): domain Eukaryota; kingdom Viridiplantae; phylum Streptophyta; class Magnoliopsida; order Apiales; family Pittosporaceae; genus Pittosporum; species Pittosporum tobira. Next base: position 24,486 of record JAUMHB010085367.1, read on the forward strand.
TTCTTGCGAAATGAACATGGTGGCTTTAGCTAATAGCAGTCTTTGTACATCAAAATACCCAAAATCATCATGCACTTCGCAGGGATTTTATGGCTGCCTGTGCTCGCTGGGTTTCTGCTGGAGTGGAAATGATTATCAACCTTTCCTTATTGTTCTTCTTCTCTTTTTAATGAGGGTTTCCCAGTTGAAGCTAACCTACTCCACCCGCATGCAACAAATATGTGCATGTTGTATAATAATTTTCCCATATTTCGGCTGTGTTCTGCAAATAACTGATATTTTTACTTTATTTTAAGTGGAAGTTAATACTACAGTTTTTGCAAGTTAGGAAGGTAATGATATGGCAATTGTTGCGTATGAGAAATAGGAAGATTTACTTGTCTGAGAAGATCGATTGATGTAATCATGTAGTCAAATTATGACAGTGAATGCAGCAAGTAACAGTGATCAATGAAATGGCCGAAACTTCTAAAGAACAGTTATAGGCATCACAAAGTTTTGCAGGATAAGATATCCACGCCATGGAAAATTTTCCCGCAGGAACCTGTTAATTTTGCTGAGCTCTGGGGATTGTCTTTTGTGTGTTTCTTTTCTCTTCGGAATTTGTTGTTTACAGTAATGATGGTGTTATATGTTGGATTCGATGGAATCCGGTTCAATTATGTGGTCTAATGGATTGTATTTCAATATTTATTATTTATTTAATATGGATTTAACTATATATTAAGTATGACAAGTTAGGCTCGGTTAAATAAATAATATATATTTAAAATAAAGTGTAACTATTTTATATGGTAGTGGATTAAATTTTATTTTTGCACCCCTAATTATGTTCTCCATTTTAGTTTGTACCATAATATTTTAAATGTGTCAATTTATCATCTAGAATTTAAATATTTTTTTTTGGTCAATGTACACCCTTTTGAAAGAAAAAAAAATTGTTAAATTTTTCAATACTATCTCACATGAGAACCTTGTGCGTAATTTTTAATTTGAAATTTATTAAGTTAATTTTTCTTTTTAATCCATCTAATCGAAAATTTTGAAAATAAGAAGATATTAAATGTTCTCATTATAATACGAAATATATAAAAACCAAAATTAAAATAATGTGACCCTGCTTTATCGGCTTATCCATATGACATTTTAATATCTCTAAAACTCTTTATTATCTTTACCATGTTTAAATTTTAAAAATTTATAACAAATCGCGTTTAAATAAAACTCCTAAACTAAACACAACTCATTTCATCGCGTTTCCATGAATATGCACCTGCAAATTCGGATAATATGAACCTTCTTCTCGATATGACGTCTAGAGCTCTTTATGCTGCAAGTCTATAGTTGTGACATTTTTTTTTTTTTAATGTTTTTCAAAGCACTCTTTTTGTCTCCTTTTTTATGTAACTGTTCTACAATTTCTTTGGTGAGTATTTCGCATTTTGGACACGTTTTCAATTTTTTCCAATGCATGCAAGGAAGACGAAGGATTCATTACTAAAATAAATAAATACCCGTCATTATTTTAGCAAAAAACTGAAAAGGTATTTGTGTGTAAAATATAAAAATATGAATATGCACATTCATTTTTTCAATTTTCTCATATTATTGTTATATCCTTTTTTATTATTATTATTATTATTATAATATTTTTTTAATTTAAAATTAATTATATTTTTTAATTATAATACATGTGTGCATGGCATAGGTTAAAAGATATATTTTCTAATAATGAGAGAATGTTGCTCCTGGCTGGTTTCGGGAATGTGACCGATGTCCATGTCAATATTGAAATAAAAATTACATAAAAAATAAGATTAAAAGGGAATAAATAAAGAAAGGGAAGGTTGTTAATATTTAATTTTCAAGAAAATAAAAGTTCGGGTCGCCTTTGATCTGCGATTCACAGGCTGCCATAGAAACAAGACAAGCATTAAACGCCGTCTACTTTATGAAAAGGACGGAATGGACGGTGAGTAGGTCCCATTAAAGTCAGTGTGCGGAGGCTACAACTTTTATTATTTTACTTTTCAAGTTATTATTTCATCAGTTTTAAAAATAATAATTTAATTTTTTCTTTATCTTAACTTTTTTGATAAAATAAATTTTTTGTGCTAATTTTTTAATAAATAAAAAATTAATTTTTATATTATTTAAAATTATTATTAAATTATTTCTAATATAATAATAATACTTTATTTTTAATAAAAATATATATTTCTTTAATATATTTAGGATGGGAGTATTAATTTACTAAGGGTACTACTATATATTACTGTTCCGTATTCCGACGTCCATTCCATCGCACGTTTCCAAATAAGAAATTATAGGAACATGGCCTTTTTCTCAAGAGTGTGTGAGTCAAAAAACTAGGACTCCATCCCTTCCGAATTATTTGTAACACTTTAATTTTTTATAAAATTTAATAAATATATTTGATTATAAATAAAAATATTTAAATTATTTTTAATGATAGTATTATAACTTAAATAATAAATTAATAGTTAAAATTGTATAATATAATATTGATATTATATTTTAAAATAATAGAATAATAATTGAAGTTGTAGGGGAGTATAATACTGAACTCCGTTTGAGTAATTAGTATGTCAAAAAAAATTCAGTCAACAGAAAATTATTTTTCAGTCAACATAAAATCCCCTTGTTATTTCAATAAAACGACTTACGAATTTAAATCCTTAAGTCATTTTCCGAAAAATGATACGAGTGTTGTCTCTTTCTGTCATTATTTATAACACTTTTATCACTATTATTATCTTTTTATTTATTTTATTTTAAAATAAATATTTTTATTTTTATTTTCACAATATATGCATAATTAATATTTTCATATTGAATTATATACACACATATATTTCCTAAATTTTAAATTTTATTATTCTTAACATTTTTTAAAACCACTATCTTATTAAGTTTGTTCATATAAAATATGAACATTCTTATTGTTATATCATATAATTAAGTTTTTACAAACATACAAGTAAATTCAAATTTTCATTGTAAAAACTTAATTTTATTTTATTAAACAAAATTTAAATATACTTATATTAATTTAAAATAACATAATTGTTAAATTTATTTTGTAAACCAAATATAAAAATACATTTTGAGCCTCATTTTCAACTTGAATATCAAACATCAAAAAATAAATTATTTTTCTAATAAACTATTTTCTCATAAAATATTTTATGAAACGTGTTTTCCTTGTATTAAACTGAGCACTCGATTAATAGATGAAGTGATAAGCCATAATATTGAAGTAGTAAATGAAGTGGTTGACCATATTTGATAAAATAAATATTACAATTTAGATAGTTTATATTATCAAATTTTCCAAAAAAAATATTGCAATTTTAGTGAAACGTATAAAAAACAAATGTTGTCATTTTAATGAGACAAAGGAAATAGTTTATAGAAAAATTTATAGTATTAACTTGAGAATTTAGAATTTCATTGGTTTGATAATGTACTAAGACCTTGTTACTGAGAATTTATGGAATTTTAGGCTCATAATATTTTTATTGAATAGTTTATTGTGATGCTCATTATTATTTACACTATGTTTGTGAGTTTCTAAAATTCAAGAAAATAAAAGAAAATAATAAAAAAAGTGAGATTTTTTTTTAATTATTATTTGTAAGTTTTACAAAGCCAAGAAAATAAAATAATTTGAAAGAAAAAAGAGAGACACTTTTCGTAGATAATTTTCTTGCCAAATATGACAAGAAATAGAAAAAAAAAATAAAAAACTCACAAACACAATTTCCAAAATTCCCATATTAACCTCAATTTTGTAATACAATAAAAACTTATTTTCAATCTATCTATTTTCTCGTTCTCATTGAGGAGCAACTCAAAGTTGAAGACAACACCACCTGATGTTCAATATTAACCATTTCAATTGCTATAAAAACTTAATATATTTATCAGTCATTTTGTTGGATTGTTATCTCAAAAATAAATAAATAAATATGATATTTAAATATATAAATATAAATATAGATATATTATTTATTTATATATTGATAGAGTTTTAAAATTAAATTTTAAATAAAAAAATATTATTTATTTATATTTTAAAATCAAATAGGTATTAAAAATATAATATTTATAAAATAAAAATAAAAATAAATTGTTAGTTTATAAATAAATAAATATTATTTATAAATAAATAAATATTATTTATTTATAAATAAGAATATATTATTTATTTATAATATTTATTTGTTTAATTAGTTTTCTGTTATATCAAAACTTATAAACAAAGTTTAAGAAAATTATTACTAAAGGATAAAATGGTAACATGCCATATTTTCTTTTGTTTTTTTTTTTCAACTCACAAACACGAGAAAAAAAATTATTTAGTTTTCTATTACAAACTCACAAACACAAAAAAAGAAAATTTATAACTTTTCTGTTATTTTTTTTTATTATTTTTGTTTTATTTTATTTATCTCAAAACTTACAAACGGAGTGTTTGGAGTTTATTTTACATTGAGAACTTTATATTATTTCACTATTAATATTTAAAATAGAAAAAAATAGTATATTATTATATGTAATGTATCCAACAAGATATTAGAATATAAAACACATTATGTTATAAATTAAAACAACATATCTTTGTAAGAAGAATAAATAAATAAATAATATTATTTTATTTAAAATACTTATTATAAGAGTATATGACAATATATATCTAATTTTGAAATAAATTAAAATTAATACTAGGTGATATTTGATAACACTATTTCTATTAATTAACATATTTTTATATTTTCCTCCACATGGTTGGATAATTATTATAGGAATATAAGAAAATAGTAAATTATAATTTAAAAAAAGATAATACAACGTATTATATTTGATAGAATTAATATTATTTTAATATTTTTTTTTCTAAAGATACTGCATTAACTACCGTGAACTCAATTACAGTTAGCTTTAAACTCCAATCTAGAAAGTCCGCCGAGATGGACTTAACATAAATAATAAAGCCATAAGCAAATTTTAAACATAATTTATTTAGTTGTTCAAAGTTGAATATATATTATACCGTACCCAGCAATTTTGTATATAAGACTGTAAATAAAATTAAATTGTTTAAGATTTATTTGAGATTGTTTGATTAAAAATTTAATTTGAGCTCAATTTAAAATATTAATGAGTAGAATATAAGCATAATTTAAAGTTCGATAAATTATTTGAGTCTTATCAAATAATTTTTTATATTGATGTCCGAGGGTGTTTGCTAAATTTTTTTAAATTATTCGAATTCAATTCGTATTTGGTATTAATTCGATAGTTAAAAGAGATATACACAAATTTTATTTAAAATTCGTTAATTATATAAATAAAATATGAGTATATCAATATTCGACTCGATTCGACTCGTTTACACCAGTATATATATACGTATTATCATTAATCTTATACTATCATATTTGTTACAATTTATTTTAAAATAATTTAAAATTTATTTATTAATTAAAATAAATTTTAAAATTTTAAAAATTTATTAATTAAAAATTTTAAATAAATTAATAATATTATTATATTTAATTTATAAATTTATTAAAATTAGCAAACTAAATATTTTAATTTTTTTAAATAATTTATTTTTAAAAATAAGTTTTGACCAACTGCAATAAATAGTTCTAAACATTCCTACTAATATCAAATATCTTTTGTCTGATCATGCATTTAGTTTCTAATTATATACAATAATTATAAATCTAAATCATCTTTCATCATCGGACACTGAAGCTTGAAGAGCTCTGTACCCAATTTTGAGATCCCAGTTGCCTCTCTCATCTTCTTCGTCAACAGGTCTTCGTCCAATCGAGTTTCTCTCATGGGTATGAATGCATATTCTCTGATCTGGGATCATTTCGTATTAACTTCGAGTTTCAAATATTGAATCACTCGCCTGATTTGATGATTTTTCTTTTGTTAATTTGGCCACTCACTATTATCAATTCTCATTTGGGTTATGTTTTGGTGTATTCCTATCACATCTATATTTTTTGTTCAAATTTCTGTTTTTTCTTGTTTGTAGTTTGTTAATTTGGATTTTATTGCTTTGCTCCAAATTGATCTTGTTTTCTAGGGTTTACTGGTTAGTATGAGGCAGGTCGGGTCAAAGTGAATGGTATTTGATTTATTTAATGTGAATTTCATAATTTGAGCAAGTTGGATCTCTGGTTATTCTAGATAGATTGATGATTTTGAGCTTGAAACATAATTTGAAGCTAGGTTGGAGCTTCTTCAGGTTTTTTGGTTTTGGCTGCGTGGGAAATGTAGGAATTGAAGAGTAATTAGATACTTGAATATCTGAGTTTATATTGGAAACAGTAGAAGACCGATGCATAGATTGTGGGAGCTTGATACAAACCTTAACTTAGTTGAGGTAGTTTATTTATTTATTTTGGTGGGAGCCTGAGGAAAAGAAGAAATAAACAAGGTTCAAGATTACGGACTCATTTGTTCTCGTCTTGAAAAAAATGGTCTTAAGATGTATGACCATATCCGAGCATTGTGGGACCTCACATTGGAGGGGTGGCTCTTCCAACACCATCTTTTCCATCCGCAAGGCTCGAACTCGAGACCTTGCTTAAGGGGAACCGAGCTCCTATCCACTCGGCCCAATGGACGTTGGTATTTGTTCTCGTCTTAATTTTACTCAGCAAACCCCCTTAAAAAAAAGGCGTTCTGAATTCCACTCATAATTTAGATGTGACCATTCGCATGCTTAGTTTGGAAAGTTTTTTACTGGAATGATTGACGATTCTCGAAGATCATGTTTCTTGAAATGAAAATACGATTTTTTTTTTAATTAATGGGAATATGATGCTATTATGAAGCAATCAAGTTCTTTGAGTTCAAATATTTTGTTTTATCTCAGATAAGATTATATGGGTTTACACTGGCTATAATTGATAACTAGATGATATACAAATGTTTACCTTTTCAGATAAAGACAGTAAATGTTGCTCTACTCACCTCATAGAGGGGGATGGAACCTTCAATGCTTCTGGACTTGAAAATTTTATGAAGGAAGTGAAACTCTCTGAATGCGGGCTGTCGTATGCGGTAGTCTCCATCATGGGTCCCCAAAGTAGTGGTATGCAGTGTGTTCTTACTCTTGTCTGGTAATATTTATAAGATTGACAACAGTTAATTTTTACCATGATAGATTGATAGATTATTAACACTTTCCTTTTCTGTAATACGTTGTTGACCTAATTCAATATTGTATAAGGCACGTGTGTGTGACATTTTCTAGTCATGTTTTTAATGATTTTGTATGTTATTCTGCCAGGAAAAAGTACACTTCTTAATCATTTGTTTCATACCAACTTTCGGGAGATGGATGCATTCAAAGGAAGGTATGTATTTGTAATGTTCTCATGTTGGATCACTCTTTATTTGACCAGATAGTAGAGAGCTAACTAACCAATTCCTAACAGGTCTCAAACCACGAAAGGTATATGGATGGCAAAATGTGCTGGCATTGAGCCTTGTACCATTGTAATGGATCTGGAGGGTACTGACGGAAGAGAACGAGGAGAGGTGTTGTGCCTGTTCATCTCATGACTTATTTGCTTCTAATTTTTGAAAGCACTTTATCTTGTCATATTGTATTCAATCATAATAATATCATGCTAATATATGGAATTCATTGCAAAAATATCAATATCTGTATACTCTCATATCTATTTGTGTATTTGGTTGTTTATTATACTGCACAACCATTTTGGATTTGTGAATTTGAACATGATTTTGAATATGTGAATGCTCATTGCGTACAATAACTGACGAAAGTTAGTCATATCTCCAGTTTGCCCTGACAGATATCTGTGTCAGCGGCAGCGGTACTAGGTATTGAATATCATGGTTAATTGGTTACATTATGTTTAGGAAGTTACCACGCAATTTTCTACTTATCATGTGAAAAAGGGTCTTCGGTGGCGTGTTTATATGGATGGAACTAGTCTGTGGGTACATATGATGCATTTGCCTATGGAAATTTGAAAAAAATCTCTTCGAAAATCAGTTCTTTTTGCCTACCCCTCATCTAAAGATTGCTTCTTTTCTCCTTTCCCACGAAAGAATATCAGTTAAGGAATGTTATGAACCTTAAATTAGGCGTTACACAATTATTATGTAGCAGTAAAAGAAGTATTGTGGACCTTAAATCAAGTTCTGGTGGCATGCTATGGACTTTAAATTAGGTGTAAGAAAAAGTAAGCTGATAAACTTTGCTATGACTTGTGAAACAGTATGTAGTGCCGCAAGGGGAAGAAGTGCTATTCATCTCCTTTAGGGGATCTTGTGCTATGCATCTCATTAAGGGAATCTCTTTCGCCAAATCTTTTTTTCCTTTTTTTAGCTAGTAAATAAATCCACTAGAAGCGCCACATAGGGTGGAACCCAAGTACACACATAAAATAAAGAGCATAAGCCAAATAAATGGCAAACCTTAGCCTCAATGAGACCAACCTCCCACAAGGAACTTCCAAAAATATGTACCCTTCAGTTTGTAAACTATCCCTCAAAAATCACAAAATGCACAATCGAACCTGAAGACACTTCATGAAGTCAAAATGAGCCAAATAAAAGCAAATGGTTGTGCTTTTCCTACCTGATGCCTGCTGCTCCTCTCCTTCTAAATCGTCCACCAAGTACCATGTGGCACCAAGTCCTGTTGCATTCTCCATTCCTACTATACCTTCACGCTGCACCATGCCTACATCATCTTACTAACGAATTACGAGATCACTCGGGAGGTGCCACAGAATGAATAACACCACAATAAATACTTATGAGGCAATCTGGGATTGATGGTTTAATTTGTAAGTTTGTGTCCTGAAGGGTATTACATACTTTGCCAACATATTTTGTAATAATCCGCATAGCATCAGGATCTGATATTTAGTTTCTTGCAGCTACAAAGTGAGCCCAAACATAATTTTGCTTCTATCCGTTATTAAATTCGTTTTTTCCTTTTTATTTTCAGGATGATACTGCATTTGAGAAGCAGAGTGCACTATTTGCCCTTGCTGTTTCAGATATTGTGCTAATAAACATGTAAGTTGGCTTTCAGCAGACATAAATGTATAATCTGCACAAATAATATATCTAAAAGGAATGGATCTACCATCTATCTATCATCTATTTTATTTTTTATTTTTTATTTTTAAGTCTATATTTATGGTTGTAACTCTCAATGATTATACTGCTTAGGTGGTGTCATGACATAGGCCGTGAGCAGGCTGCAAATAAGCCTCTTCTGAAAACTGTATTCCAGGTAAGCCTTACATCTGTGACTATAAGAAGCTTTGATTTAGATTGCAAATTCATAAAGGATTCACATTTAATATTGCCATTTACAGGTCATGATGCGATTATTCAGTCCTCGGAAAACAACTTTGATGTTTGTCATACGTGATAAAACCAGGGTATGTTTCCTCTCCTCTAGAATTTCATGTTATATTTCAAGATATTTGTCATTCTAATAAGCTGAATGTTGTTTGATTACACTTGTCCTTTGTTTGTGTGTAGACACCTCTGGAAAATTTGGAACCTGTTCTGAGGGAAGATATTCAAAAGGTAAAATCTGTGCTGATATTCTCACAGTTATAATTATCGGTTTTGATTTTTGTGGATTGTAACTTTTTCTTGGATATAGATATGGGATTCTGTTCCGAAACCACAAGCTCACAAAGAAACCCCACTAAGTGATTTTTTTAATGTAAGTACTTGTGCTCGCGATTTGATTTGCTCTAAACTTTTTAGTTTATTGAGCTGGATCAATGATTCTCATACAATAAATGTTGTTTTACTGGATTGTGTAGGTTGAAGTTGTGGCTCTTTCTAGTTATGAAGAGAAGGAAGAACAATTTAGAGAGCAGGTATTTTCATTGAAAAAAAAATATTTTTCTAAGAGCAGGTTTTCTTTATAAACGCATATTTTGATTTCGTACATAATGGTATAATTCCCAACTGTACTGGGGTCTTGTTTGGATCATATATTTCTGTGCTTAATTTATGTGTGTTTGTACAATGAAGGTGGCCAGTTTACGGCAGCGATTCTACCAGTCTATAGCACCTGGTGGGCTTGCTGGTGATAGGCGGGGTGTAGTTCCTGCTTCAGGGTTCTCTTTTAGTTCACAAGAAATCTGGAAGGTCATTAAGGAGAACAAAGATCTTGACCTGCCTGCCCACAAGGTAATGGAGCTGACATCTACTGTATGGCTCTATTTACGATTTTTTTACATAGCTTTTGATGTTGGGTCTTTGATATGTCTATAGGTCATGGTGGCTACTGTACGTTGTGAAGAAATTGCCAACGAAAAGTATTCCTCTTTTATTGTAAATAAGGTACGTCATTTCCGATGATTATCTTTATAAAAATTTATTTCTTTTTCTCAAAGTTTGTTACTGGTCTTCCTTTTGATAAGTATTTGTTATGAGTCCTTTTAATCTTTTACTGCTGTAGGACTGGTGTGAAGTGGAAGAGGCTGTACAATCTCATCCCGTAACTGGCTTTGGGAAGAAGCTTACTTCAATTCTTGATACTTGTCTGTCAGAGTAAGTACATTTCATCCGATATTTGTTTTGTCTGGCTCGGCAGCAGATTCGATGGGTATGTGTTTTATACAACATATTTCCTTTTTCAGGTATGATGCAGAAGCTACATATTTTGAAGAGGGTGTTCGATCTGCAAAGCGAAAGCAGTTGGAAGAGAAATTGCTGCAGGTAAATATATTTTCTGTGGTTTTCTCATGTGAAAGAACTCTTGGATAAAATTGCAGGATTAACTATATATGTAATATCTTATCCCATTTCTTGTCTTGTGATTTATTAGCTTGTCCAACCGGCCTACCAATCCATGCTTGGACACATACGATCTGGAACGCTGGATAAATTTAAAGAAGCATTTGATAATGCTTTAAATGGAGGACTAGGGTTTGCAGTGGCTGCTCGTGACTGCACCGAATCTTTTATGAGACTATTTGATGAAGGAAGTGCAGGTATAGTTAGCTACAAATTGTGAATTGCCATTTTATGCATCTAATACTTAAAATGAATTCCACTTGTAGTTAATCCTATACTAACGCAATCTGAGGAGTGATAATGGATTTTATTAACTGAACAGCGGCTGTATAGTAGGAACATTTGCAGTGTTATATATGGATACTAACCCATCAAATTTACAGATGCCATCATCAGGCAGGCGAACTGGGACTTCAGTAAAGTAAGGGATAAGCTTCGGCGTGATATAGATGCACATGTTGCTACAGTTCGTACTGCCAAGCTGTCTGAGCTTACATCATCATATGAGGTAGCCAACTGTAGCCCAACCTCCCGAGGTTGGCAACCTTCAGTTTCTTTGTTATATGGAGCTTGACCTCTGATGAGAATTTCTGGTTCAGGGAAAATTAAATGACGCATTATCTGCCCCCGTGGAAGCTCTTCTAGATGGTGCTAGTGATGACACCTGGCCTGCAATAAGAAAACTTCTTCGGCGCGAGAGTGAAACAGCCGTCTCTGGGTTTTCTAATGCACTGACTGGGTTTGAAATGGATGAAGTGGACAAGAACACAATGCTCTCCAAGTTGGAGGACTATGCAAGAGGAGTTGTTGAAGGGAAGGCAAAAGAAGAATCTGGGAGAGTTATGAATCATATGAAGGAAAGGTACTGAGTTCTTGCAATAGTTGGATCCATTGTTTCGTAAGAATTTTATTTAGTTCTTTTACATCAGTTGTTTCAATTTCTTACCGACGGGAATTGCTGTAATAATTATCCACAGGTTCACAACAATATTTAGCCGTGATTCTGATTCAATGCCGCGTGTCTGGACTGGGAAGGAAGACATTAGAGCAATTACCAAGACTGCTCGCTCTTCAGTATGACGCCCTTCATCAAAGTTTATTTGGAATAACATTTTATACTTGTATAAATACATATTTGATTTCTGCTTGTTTAGATTTATAATATTCCTATATCTTCAGTCGTTGAAGCTGCTGTCTGTTATGGCTGCAATTCGTTTGGATGATGAAGCTGATAATATTGAGAATACCCTAGCGCTTGCTTTAGTTGATAGTTCTGCAACCAATAAAGCTAGTAGTTCGCTCGACGCTCTGGCTTCAAGCACTTGGGAAAAGGTGATGTATTTCATGCAAAAATTATATGCACAGAGCCTAAATCTTTGCAGCAATAATGACATCTTGTTGTGTTTGATTCTTATTAACCCAGGTTCCAGCGTCCAAAACATTGATTACACCGGTCCAGTGCAAATCTTTATGGAGACAATTTAGGACAGAGACAGAGTACACAGTTACTCAAGCCGTTGCTGCTCAGGCATGATGATCTCACAATACATAATACTATTCTAAATATCGGATTTCCCCTTTTAATATTGTCTGTAATTCCTAATTGTAATCTCCTTTTCTCTTGACGTGCAGGAAGCCAGCAAGCGTAGCAACAACTGGTTACCTCCTCCATGGGCTATTGTTGCTATGATAGTGCTAGGGTTTAATGAATTTATGACACTTTTGAGGTAGTTTTTTTTTTAATACAATTCTATGCACTGTGTTTCTGTTTGATTCTTTCCATCAACTACTACGGGACTCTCCTAATATTTTCTTCTCTCTAATGGCAGAAATCCTCTCTGGCTTCTTGTTGTCTTTGTTGGTTATTTACTTAGCAAAGCCCTGTGGGTGCAGCTAGACATCTCGGGTGAATTTCGCAATGGCGCTGTGAGTGTTAAAAATATTTCAACCTTTGGTTCTCCAGTATTGGAAGCAAGTTCATATAAAAGTATTTATAGCAGTTCGTTTCATTTAGTAAACTTTATAGTAATAGAACATGGAGCCAAATAGTAAAACACTATTAATTTCTTTGAAGCCAGTTGTTATAACATTATAACTCACCTCTTGGGACATGTACCCCCTGCTTGACTTGATGGTAAGAGAAAAAAGAAACATCTGTGGTGAGAATTTCAAATGACCTCCTCTTGTAATGTGCTGGATCACTTATTTCTGGTCCTTCTGACAATCACAACAATAGGCAATTACTAGTACTTTTGCCCACCGTTTTTTTAAAATTATTATTTTGCTAAATTTTGTTATATGATTTTTTTGCTAAATCACTTTTACCCACTAGCATGTCGTTAGCATGTAAATGCTTTGAAAATCACCCAAAAATTTATGAAATTGATGATCTTGCCCCTGTCAGCCGTATTTATTTTCCTCTCTTGCATGCTTACAGCTTCCTGGACTTCTATCTTTATCCACCAAGTTCCTTCCTACGGTCATGAACCTTCTCAGAAAACTTGCAGAGCAGGGCCAGATGCCTGCAACAAATACTGAAGGTCACAGAAACCCCTCGTTAGCAGCAAAAAGCTTCCACAGTGGTAATAGCGATGTGTCATCTAGTGCTTCATCTGAGGTGGTTAGTTCAGAAAATGGAACAGAATACTCGAGCCCAATAATACATGACAAAGCCCAGTAAGCCGTCTTTTCAAATATCCTTTTCCAGCTCTTTGATGAAGCCATATTTTGGGATAGCCATCTTCATCTTTTCTGCTTGTTGAGAGGGAAATTTTATGAATATGGTTCAGCGTCTAATTGTGAGCATGTTGATGTTAGAAGAACAGATTTATAAGGCATTGATTTTTCTTGATGTGCCGCCACACACACCGGGGCTGTGGCTTCTTGTGAAAAGCCCCACTAAATAGAGGCCTTTTTTTCATTTAACCCCCATTTTTCAGTTGGTAGGTGCCAAATTCCGGTTTCTGTTGTGGCATAAGTTATATGAGGGTCTTTTCCCTATTCTACGGATTTTGACTTTTGTGGTCGTCTTCAGTTTTGTCGTGTGGAATGCTTAAGGGCCTGTCTTGTTTGTAATTTTATGATTTTGTTGATATTATATGGATGCTTATGTATTTTAATGAAATATAATTCTCCTGCAGGGGATAAGATGAAGGTTGTGGATTGCAATTTCGTTTAGACTTTCGTGTCCTGTTGCTACTTACTCCATACCTACATACAAATAAGGGCGTTAGGGTGGGTTTGGTAGACATTACCATTAAAAAAAAAAACAACTTAAAAGTTGGATTTAAGTTTATTAAATATAATTTTTTTGCTATAATTGAGTTCTATAATAATCTCTAAATGTTATATACTGTGTTTCATTTACAACATTTATACCAAAACAGGTGACATTGTTTAATTAACAGGTCTATAGAAAAAGTCAAAAAATCTATTTTAAGAGGAATATTTTGGAGTACATGACAATAAATACACACAAGGAGCTTCGTTATGGGCAAAGTTGCCTACCTGTAGGGTGGGGGTAGGTTCAACCCCACCGCCTGCTCAGTGGAAATTTGATTTAATTTCATCAAATCGCATTCGATTGGATTATCATACTTCTTCATAGCATTAATCCTTCACCATAATAGGGATTTTTTAATTGGATCCCCCAAAATTGTTTGACCATCAAATTAATTTATGTTGACCAAAATTTAATGCAGATGCAACAAATTTCTGGGGCAACATCCATGTTTTCAAGAAAGTCCGTAAATAAATACCAGTACCGATGAGCTAGAAGGATATTTTTAGCCATTTTATTATAGTGGTAAAATTCTTGAAGTTTTGTGATCAACCAACCCTTTTGAGTTTCGAGGTTGCAAACAAATGAACAAAAATATTAAATAAGGGATCCTCTGACCCCACCAGCATAGTGCAGCCTTTAGTGATGGTACGTACCAGTAGTGGGTGCATCCTTTTAACTATTTTAGTAGTTAATTTTCCTTTATTACGCGTTAAAAAAGGTAGTCGCAAAAAATAAAATGTAGGCGCGGGCGGGCGCCCCCCAGCGGCTGAATAATGAATGCTACTGTCGCTTGTTTGGTTCAACTTATTAGTAGTGATTATATATTTTTAAAAATTATAATTATTTTATTTATTTAATTTTATTCAATAAGTTAATTTTTAATTATATAAACTGTTAAAACAACAATAATCACTTCTAAAAATTTAAATTTCAAAAATTTATTAAATAATCATTTATTTATAAATTATACCAAATAGAATTAATCACTTATTCAATAATCTAATTATTAAATAATCTATAATATATTTTTAAATAAATTGTATCAAACGAACATTATGTGTGACCTCTTTAATGTTGCATTTAATTGTTTGGTGCACACATCGTTCATACAACCTACTGTATAATACAGTTGTAGTATATATTTACCAGAAACTACAGAGTAGTTCGTTGACTATTTAAGAGGCTTTTTAGATCAAACTAACTATGAAAATTTTAATAATTTCAGAAATATGGCATCATCGGAAGGAAATTAATAATGTTTTCAAACTAGCTTATTCTCTCCGTTGTCGTCATGTCTTCTTCTGTAAATAGCACACGTCTGCATTTTATAATAAAAGTTGATATTCCATTATTGATCTGAAAAATAATTTTCTATAAGAAATTATTATTTTTTACTTTTATATGTTTTTTGAATATAAAACTCACTTCTATGGTAAAAAAAAAAAAGAAGCATTTTACAATAATATTTCTCTTTAATTAACAAAAATATATCACTTTCCCAGTTACCACTAATATATAGGGAGAAATTAATTCAGCAGGGCCACTCACAAAAAAATTGGTTTGGTCATTTATGGAAAATAGAGTTATCATCGCCAACAACTTTCCCCCCAGACCGACCCCCAGTTTATGTAAATACTCCAAAAAAAAAAAGTAAGAATTGTATGTGGCCAATGGTTGGTCATATCTTCAATTGTGACTTATTAATTGGTGTGACATGTACTCAACCACATAGTAATTGGTCGTGAAAAATTAAATATTCTTTTCCATTAATTATAAATATATATTTTTTTAATACTCAAATGAATTAAAAATAATTTGTTTTAATATTTTGAAATCGAGGCTATTAAAGGGCCAAGAAGGGCATCCTGAGATTTTAAAATATATATATACATTAAGTCTAAGAAAAAAAATCCAGGTCCTCTTAGAAATTATGTAAAATTAAAATACTTTTAAAATTTTCAATTCAAAATTTTCAAATTAAGTCTACTTACTCAAAGATTTCATCAAACAATCTAATTACCCAATTGTCATAACTTTAAAGTGACTTATTAATTGATTTGTTGTTCATAGAATTTAATTGGTTATTATTAAATTTTCAGTTAATTTAATTTATTTTTTAATAAATTATTATTTTGTCTATTTCACACTTCATATTAACTATATCAAAACTCTCTTTTGTATGTTACATATAACACAAAATAAATCATATGCATGCACATACTTTACTTGTATGAATCTATTTTATAATTCATTTGTGAAATTAAATACTATATTTATCTTTATTATCATTTATTTCATCAATATAACTTTTCAGAATTATTTTTTATTAACACTTTTGGTATTTACGACAAGTGTTAAAAAATACTTTTGATAATTAGTATTATTAAAAGTGGACTTTAGAATGTGATAAAAGATGTATCTGATAGTGAATATAGAGAGTTTCTATGAAAAAAGGTACAAAATCCTATTTTTTAATGCTAAAAGGAAAACTATTAAATAAATTATACATCATTATCCTTTTGTAAAAAAAAAAAAAGGTCAATTATTAATTACTAATATTTGTTATAATATTATATGTATTTTATATTTTATAAATAAATTAGTGGCCCCCCGAAGCAAAAATTCTGAACTCATCCGTGTTAATAATGTTTTTATATGTTAGAACAAAGTGATACTTTGATATGTAAATTTAAATTGAAAAAACTCATTGGTAAAATGACATGAATAAAATTAACCATGTCATTTTATGAAAACCAAATAATTTTATGTAGGAATAAAATAGAATAATCTCTTACAATTCTATATAATATATTGATGCATATGAATTTTAAAATTTTAATAAATTAATTTAAATAGTAAAATTTAAAATCTCACAAACTTAATTTGACATGACTTAAAATCATCACGGTGGTTGTATATTAGAGAACATAATATATATTTAGGGTGGCTCCCAAATTACAAAATCATGGTCAGTGTCGGTGTGTTTCTTATTGATCAGGCCGGCGTACTAGAATTAGTTAATCATTATGTCGAAATAATAAAATTAATGCCAACATTAATTTCGACGTTAACTCGTGTTTTTCCATCGACATTGAAAACCAATTAACAGACTGCTGTTTGGTGGAGCTTTGACTAAGTAATATTTGCTCATTACCACATTTAAGTAAATCAGTAATTAATAAAGTATTTTCACAGGAGTAAAAACTGATTTTGTCGGTGTGCCTCTGTATTTGTCTGAGTATACTTGAGCGAAGTCCAAATTAGCCAAAATTGCTTATAAACACAATTTATTTCATTGCTCATGGCCAAATACAACCTGGATGGATTAACTGTCTAGCGGTATTAGTTCCCCATATTTTAATATGTGAAAAAAAATAAAATTGTAACTAATTTTAAATTTATTATTTTAATTTGCAAATTTTGTGAATATAATATAAAGTTATAAAAACTTAAAACACTCTATAGCTATCGTTTATACTTACAATAGTTATATATAGAATAACATTTAAAAGATAAATATATTATTAAATAGAAAAGTTTCTAAAAAATGATTAACCCCCAAATAATCTCCTTATTCGTTAGAGCTCCATATATCCACCGATAAATTCATTTAAAGAGTTTTAGAACTTTGATATTTGTAAAATATATGCACATGTAAGAAACGTTTGCCTAGGAAGTACTCCCATATTCATCTGTGATCTTGTACACTTGTGAAATTTAATGCATATGCTTTCACTCATATGCATACCTATTTCCTGAATTTGTCACTTTGTAATGCTATCAACTCCCAAGAATGTGATCGAACTCCTTCTAATTCTTTTTAAATAAAGGTTGGAAAATGTTATCATAAAGACTTGCATATGTATTGTGTTCTTGGATCTTGCATCATTTATTTGTTTACTTGATTATTGAAGATTGCACTATTAGTTTATTTTAATTAGATGAAGGAAGCTTAAAATGTATTGTAGCTTGGAACTTTGCTATAGGAACAACAGACCCATTATCAATAGTGTCATATGTACGTGTATAAGTCTTCACACTGTGCGTGAGAGATTTGAAATTAATTTCTCTTACGAATAAAAATCTCAGAATGTCTAATTTGATGACTATATAAATGTGTTGTAGATTTAGATATAGTCTATATTGTAATATTATAATATACCATATTTTAATGCATGTATCATGCGCAACTATCAATTTAGAGTTAAATTGTGTGTGTGTGTGGTGAGCGGTGTGAAAGATACGAAGTATTGGTTTGTACTTTAAACTACATATGTACTTACTGGTGAAGAAGTTCTGTTGTTATGGCTTGGGTTACCAAAATAATGTAAGAGAGAGTTAATAGTCGTATCTAGCAGATCGGAGACGAAGGGCCATTTTCATGACAGCTGAGAGAGTAATGGGTTACAGCACTAGTCTTTTATTTTTCTTGTGGCTAAGGAAATGAAGCACAAAGAAGAAGATATAAACATACACGTTTCACTTGCTTACTCGTATGCTGTTGGTTTGGTCTCACAAGTTTTGGTTATTAATTTGTGAGCTGGCCATGTACGCACTTGACGGACCGGATGAGATGATAAATAGCAATCCGACTGTGGCCATGCATGCATAAATTAATTACATGTCTGTCAATTTCGTGGATCGTCAATACCCTATAACACCTTGTGCCATACTGCATGTGTAGAAGAACTAGGGCTCTTGATCAACGTGAGAACACCGGTTTTTAGGTACCTAAGTTTAGGTCTAACCAATTTTAGTTTTCCTAATGATTTTTTGCATGAAAGGGCATAGTCGCCATCTTATTTTTAAAGAATAAGAAAACCTAAGGAAATAGTTCACATAAATAAGCAAATTTGGGTTCAAGTACTTGGTTACGAATTAGGAAGTCTATTATTATTTGGCACCTAATTCGTCCTAGGAAAACTTAGGTCTCACTATTTATTGCCTATTTATTTTATTGTTCGACTATATGAAAATAATTCAATCAAGTACACACAAAGCACATATTTTTATTTTTTATTATTTGGGGTTAAGGATCCGAAGAAAGATAGATTTTTGAAAACAATTTTGGAAAATAATATTTCAAAACATTTTGAAAACAAAATAGAAAGCTGACTCACCTATATATCAACAATGCCGAATCAAATCCATGTAGTTTTCAATGTTTGATCTTATTTGAAAAAGGGTGACAACGAGATTATAAATAATTTTATTCAATCAACTAAATTATATTGAATTCAAATTTAGATTTTGAAATCACATATTTAAAATTAATTCTCAAATGTCTAGTGTATTTAAAAATCGATTTGTGATTGAATTTGTGAAATTTGACCTTTGAAACTAATTTAAAAAAAGATTTATAAAATCTAGAAAATTTTGATTTGATTTAAAAAGCATGAATTTGATACAAATTAAGAGTTCAATGTGATTTAGGTAATTGAATGAAATCATCTACAATCATGTCATAAAGGATTTGAATTTAAAAAAGACCATGTTAATATAGACCGATGTGATTCTAATACATCAATTGATTTAACACATTATAATCATGTGGTCATGACAAGACTTTTTCTTTTTTGGATTTTTATAATGCAAGAAACGCATGAATTTATGATTCTTATGATTAAAGCATGATATCATAATTTATTTGAAAGCTTAAGTATGACTTCTAGCATAAACCCCAATTCTCATGGCAATACTAATCACAAGCAATTAATAATTAAACCGTTAAAACATGTCTAGGTTAGATCCATGTGAACATATAAGCTAGATCAATCAATCAACCAATCAAAAAAGTCATTGAACGATGATTATAGCATAAAAATTGTAACTAGATATATAAAGATTAAGAATAGAGCAGCAGAGTTAGAAGGCTTACCTTCTTCTTGGCTATGGTTACATAAAACGCGACAAGGGTTTCGAAACAAGCTCTAGAACATCTTAAACGGAGGTTCCTAGTTTGATTTACAACAAAAATGGAGGCTTAACAACTTTGGGAGAATATTTAACTTCAAGTGGAGTTTAGATATGATTGGTTGTCCTTGAAAATGGTTATGAGAGGCAATATTTATAGTCTCCAATGGCTTGGAGGTGAAGACAAGTTGTAAAGTGGAATTTAGGTTGAAATGGGGTTAAAATGTGCTAGAATCCTAAAAATAAATAATAAATAATATATATATATATATATAGCAGGTAGTGTCGGGCGACGATACTTGCAAATTTGCAAGCCTTCTAGTTTTGCATGATAGTACTGATGCAAAATTGACAGTTTTTCAATTTAGTAGGTATTGCTGTATGACACTACCTGCTGGCAGCACTCACTACTTGTTGGCTGGCCAGGTTTTACATTTTTTGATTTTTTTTGGGCATTATCACATATGAGAACTTAAATCCAAACCCTAAGATATAAAAAACCTAATTTCATTAGGGCATCCCTAGAGCAAAATGGGGTGTCTACAATCAGCAAACTTAAAACATGAGGAACACGAGGGATTGTGGCATTGTTCCCTTCTTCGATACTAAAATCAGTAATCAAGAAAAAGACATCAACATTTAATTATGTTAAAAGAGAGTATGAGAATGTGATTGATTACTCACGACCATGAGAGGAGTTTATATAGGATCCTCTAGTTTGGTGTCAAAACTAGGGATTTAACGAGACAATGTTCTTTAGGGTTTTGGATTCTGTTAGTTGAGCCTGGATATGATTTTCTTAGGCCCATGAGCCCATAATCCTCGAGTGAATTTACTCGTAGTGGATTTAGTATTTATCCGTTTAATGTTGTTGTCATTATGCCGATCGTTTCGAACTTTTCAGTCAGCATTAACTAATCTGGTCAGTTTACGTTGCTGATCGGCCTTAAATGTCTCCAGACTGTTTAGTTTAGGCCAATACTTCGGTTAAGATCGATGTCATAATTAAAATTTAGTGGGTGTCCTAACCCTAGCCTTTGGGCTCCTGAATTTAGCGATAAACTTAAATCCACTGTGTGTATGTGTATGTGATATGAATTACAGATTTGTACTTTTAACTATATATGTACTTAAATTACTAATTTGTACTTTTAACTATAAATGTACTTAATTGGTGATGAAGTTCTTTTGTTATGGCATGGGTTATCAAAATAATGGAAGAGAGAGTTGATAGTCGTAGACTTGTAGTCCTGCATATAGCATGGTGGACGAAGGGCCATTTTCGTGACAGCTGAGAGAGTAATGGGTTACTGCACTTTTCTTTTATTTTTCTTGTATTCAAGAAAATGAAGCACAAAGAAGATATAAACATACACATGTTTTGCTTGCTTACTCGTATGCTTAAGAGTAAAAACGAGTCGAATCGAGTCGAATATAATTTGTTCAAATTCTATTCGTATAATTTATGGAGTTTGAAATAAAGCTTGTGTATAACTCGTTTAACTACTGAACCGAGCATAAATACCAACCGAGTCCAAATAGTTTAAAGTTTTCGAACGAATTACATCGAATATTAACAGAATAAGTAATTTAACAAAAATCGAATAATTAATTGAACTTTAAAATATATTCGTATTTTATTCGTTAATATTTCAAATTAAACTCGATTCAAACTTTTAACCGACCGATCTGAATCCATCCCAACTATTTGGTTTTATTTTCAGCATTCTGTATGCTGTTGGTTTGGTCTCACTGTTTTGGTTATTAATTTGTGAGCTGGCCCGTACGTACTTGACGGACCAAATGAGATGATAAATAGCAATCCGACGGTGGGAATGCATGCATAAATTAATTACATGTCCAACCCGTCTCACCATTGCATTAATGATGGCTCGATCCATATACTGCTAGAATTCAGTTGGAGTTTCTGTGGCATTTAATTCCTTTTGATGAAGTCACGGAGGTGCTGCATCAGTGCATCACAATGCATTCATCTTTCATCTCTTCATTATTCATCTACCGTATAATCATCATAAATTATTAGCATTACACTCGTATACTTCAGTTTTGTTTTGGTGGGTATTTGTACGTATATATAGTCCATATATAATTGAACATATCACACAGAACAAGGCCAACCAAAGTTAGCCACCTCAAGCTAGCAGAGAGGTTGAAAGTGAGAAGTGGTACTGCTGTTGTTGAGTGTCTCAATGGCTCTGTCTGCGATCACCATCAAGCTCCCTCTCTTTCACTCTCTCCTCCTTCTATGGCTCACTTTATGTCAAGGTTTCTGCTCCCATCCACTCCCATTGCTCTTTTCCCATTCTCTGTAAATATTCTATACTATTATAATAATTTTCCCTTCTGCATTCTATATATGCTCATCATTTGAGATTTTCCTTTGATTGCTTAGAACTTAACTACGAGCCAGAGTTATTAATTACATGTTGGAAAAATAGCTCATTGCTGTTTTCTTTCTTTCTTAATGCATCTATGTTTGTTCTACCTCCTCCTCTTCTTTTTCTTCTGAAATCAAAGATCAAGCTGAAAATAGGAATATTAATTAGTTTTCCCTTTTCATTTCTAAATAGTTTTGAGTCTTTTCAGAAAAGAGAAATAGTGTAGTGTAGTTAACCTAGTTCGACAGGCTTGTGACTTTTCCTCTAATGGGTTTTTTCTTCTAAAAGCTCTATTTTACTATAAAGGTCTTTTATCATTTAAGTTTTAACGGGCCTAAATTTCTTACATTTTATGTTGGGATGGGCAAAAAAAAGTTATTAGCTTTATATGTATTGCATTCGGTGGACAACTCCTCTTGTTGTAGAGACATTTATAGTAAAACTCAATTACCAACAAGATTCTTGAAATTCGATATTGTTAAATTTGTAACCTTGCAGGTGAGGAATATTTCTGGAAAGATAAATACCCATTTATCAGATATGCAAGCTCTTTTTCGTCGTCATCTTCAGCCTCATCATCATCTTCATCCAGCGTTGGTGAGAAGGCCTATGACTATATAATAGTCGGAGGTGGCACAGCAGGGTGTCCCTTGGCTGCCACTTTGTCCCAAAACTTCAGTGTGCTATTATTAGAAAGAGGTGGGGTCCCATTTGCCAACCCAAACGTCTCCTTCTTGCAAAATTTCCATCTTTCTCTTGCAGACCTTTCACCAAAATCTGCGTCCCAATTTTTCATTTCCTCCGATGGAGTTTATAATGCTAGGGCTAGAGTTTTGGGTGGTGGTTCTTGCATCAATGCTGGATTCTACACCAGAGCAAGCAATAGGTATGAATCTCATTTCATCAAACTGTCTGTTTTGTCTCTCTGCTTTGTTTTCTTGATTTTGTCATCTGATAATTTGGGTATGTGGGTATTTCAATTTTATAATTAACCAGTATATTGTAGGTATTCACCTAATGTTCTAGTTGGATGCTAATCTGGGTGGGGTGTGCGCGCGCTTTTATTTATAATTTATAGTAGTATATGTATTGACTGTATATATTGTTACAACTTAGTGCTAACTGCACCTATTTTCCTGTCGTGGTTCACCCTGTGAGACTAGAATCAGGGTGTTTATTAAAATTTGCTTAAAATGTTGATGATTTTAAGGGTGATTTCCCTTTATATTGGTTGCGCCTTTTTGTTGAGTGCAAATATGTTGTTACAATTCAATTCTATAGTTATATTTTATAAGAAATTTGCAGTTATTTTTACTATTAATAAATTTAAATACAATATAATTGTTAAATTAAATTTGAGATAGAAGATAAAATAACATTTGAGAAAGCTGATTTGGGCCTCTTTGTTATGATTTCTTTTAGGGATTTTAAAGCATTATGCAAGCATTTATTTGGTTATTAATTAAGACTGCCAGAGTCACGGGTGTCCAAGACTACATTATATACTCATAATGAAAATGATTGATAGGAAAAGTTGCAAAAATGCGGTGGTTATCGGGTTTTAGTCTCCCCATTAACCTAGGAATGTCATTATCATGCACCTAACGACATTAGTTATGTTGGTAGAGGGAAAATTTGCTTGAAATGAGCATTCATATGCGGCTGTTGTAAGTCATTAATCGAGTTATAGATAATTCTAAACGTACTCGATAATTGGATTGGTTAGGGAAGTTTTCATTTTTAGTTATTTTATTTTATTTTATTGATTTTTTTATTAAAAATAAAAAATAAAATCGAGCACTCAGTCACTACCCTAAGGAGTAAGGACGTGCGTTGGCTAAACCATGTGATCCAAGCAACCCACCACAAAACATCCCAACAATCCCATAATAAATTACTCAATTCATTTTAAATTAATAATCTTTTTGCCTCTATACACATGAATTAAGATTAACAATAAATATTAATGTGTAATTTCATTTATATTCTTCTATTAAAGGTTGTGAACAAGATAGAGAGGAAACATAAATAATTTTAGTAAATTAAACCTTCTTGAAAAAATGAGAGATATTAGGGATAATATAAAAAAATAATTGTTATATTTTTCTAAAAAAATTACAAATAATAATTATTTTAAAATAAATTTATTCTTCTAAAAAATTATTATTTTAAAATAGAGTGAGCATTTCTTATCACAAGCCTCGGGGTTAGTTAGGGGCCATTCAATACTATCTCCATTCTAAAAGTGAGTTACAAATTTTTTGGTACTTTTTAACGTAAATTTAAAATATTTTAAAAACTTATATATACGTTGTATACTTAATATATTTTATATATAACAGAATTATATAACATATAATTATATTGAAAATATATAAAATATATAAATATATTTTTAGACTGTTTTAAAGTTTATATTAATAAATATTAAAAAATTTATAGAACAGAGAAAATAGTTTAGAAGAGGTGAGGCGGAGCATACTTTGTCAACGACATGTCACTTCGAAAAATCGGAGCAATAATGAGTTACCAACAAACCTTGTTCTAATTGTGTTTGTGTTAAATGCTAGATAGGTATGGTCCTTGATTATTTAAATGTCCCCTTTCGGGTCTCTCTCTTCCATGGTAGGAAATTAGGTAGAGAAAGTGGGCTGTATAAAGATGGATTATCCGTTTATGGTAGTCACATTATTAATGAGTCAACACTAATTGGTCCCATATACACCCCAACGACCCATCTCCATCTGCATAAATTGAACTTGCCTTTTTTGTGATTACATTTAGAGAAGATGCCTAAAAAATAAGTAAGAAAATTCGGATGCTGATGTATACACTAAGTTGATGTTAGGTGAGCCGTCTATTAGAATTAAATCACCCATCCACTACAACTTTATTCAAAATATTATTGATTTTAAATGTACTCATAATAATAAAGATGGATCTTATAAGAATTTCAATATAATTTACGAAGTGAGATTCTTGCAATTTAACGATCTTCCTCTTATTATTTTTTAAATACACGATATAAAATGTGTGTACTCTCATAACAGATGATAATTGCACGCCTACATGTAATGTAATGTTGTACATAATGCGTTCTAGTAAGTAATAAGTTTGAAACAAAGTGAAGTTTGTGTGGATATCTTGCAGGGATATTAAGAAGTTAGGCTTGGACCAGAAACTGGTGAATGAATCCTACCCATGGATTGAGAAACAGATTGTTCACATGCCTAACCTAGCGCCTTGGCAGAAAGCGGTAAGGGATGGTCTATTGGATGTCGGGATTTCACCTGACAATGGATTCACTTATGATCACTTATACGGCACCAAGGTTGGTGGGACCATCTTTGACAAGTACGGCCGCCGCCACACTGCTGTTGAACTACTCCGATCTGCAAACCGTAAAAATGTTAATGTTCTGATTCATGCGACGGCTCAAAAGATTGTGTTCGATAAAACACGGAAGAAGCCGAGGGCCGTTGGAGTCATATTCAAAGACGAAAATGGGAAGGAACATCGAGCATCTCTTTCGAAGAGGCGCGGGAGTGAGATTATAGTGTCATCTGGTGCAATTGGGAGCCCTCAACTGCTACTTCTTAGTGGCATTGGGCCAAAGTCCGACCTTGAAAAAATGGAAATCTCTGTGGTGCACGGTAATGAGTTTGTTGGGAAAGGGATGTCAGATAACCCTATGAATGCGGTTTTTGTTCCGTTCAATAGACCCGTGGAGCAGACTTTGATCCAAACTGTTGGGATCACCAAGATGGGCGTCTACATTGAGGCTAGTAGTGGCTATAGCCAGAACTCTGATAGCATTCATTGCAATCATGGATTATTATCAGCCGAGGTTAGTAAAATTATACTTAATTGATGATTAAATAGTTCTCTCTTATCATAGTTTTGACTTTCAGGTCAATTTGATTATTTTTAAAATCAAAATTTATAATATAATTTTCACAAAATACAAGCGGAAAAATTATAATCATAAGAAATTATATCCAATGTACTAATAACTCCATTCTATGTGAGCTCGAAAATTTAAATAAATATGCCTAAATATTCAATCTAAAAATAGTCAATTTGGCTAGAGAAAAATCAAAATAAGCTATTTTTATGGGACATATGGAGTAGTATGCTCTTGTCAAGTAATACTTTTCGGTGGTATTAACAGATTGGGCAGCTCTCCACCATTCCTCCAAAGCAACGAACAGAAGAAGCCATTAAAGCCTATAGAAGAAGAAAGCGAAACCTTCCACATGAAGTGTTCAAAGGAGGTTTTATCCTAGAAAAGATTGCCAGCCCAAAGTCAACAGGGGAGCTCAGCCTGAACAACACTAATGTCGATGATAACCCTAACGTCTCCTTCAACTACTTCGGCCATCCTCAAGATCTACAAAAATGTGTGAATGGTATTCGCATTGTAGAGAAGCTATTCACCACAAAACACCTCATCAGTTATATGCAGCCCAACGAAGAAACCTTTGAGAAGGTGCTTAACTTGAGTGTCCTGGCTAATGTCAATTTTATCCCTAAACATACCAACGATACCAAGTCCGTGGAGCAATTCTGCAAAGACACTGTAATCACAATCTGGCACTACCATGGTGGATGTCATGTGGGTAAGGTGGTAAACCCTAATTACGAGGTTCTTGGTGTCCATAGGCTTCGTGTCATCGATGGTTCAACATTTTCCCACTCCCCTGGCACTAATCCTCAAGCCACTTTGCTAATGATGGGAAGGTAATTAAGAAAATGTCAATTCAATCTATCATTTTCTCTTATTTATCTACATTATATTTATATTTGGACACTCTTGTAGGTACATGGGAGTGAAGATTCTGAGACAGAGAATTGGAAGAGCAGCTGGTCTTTAATGGTGACAACTGACAAGACATTCCAGTAGCAAATATTAGGAGAGTAGTATGTTGTGTGATATTGATGCTGCAATATATTATTCTAATTCTTAGCAAGCGGTTGTATGTAGAAATAGGCTAAGCTTGCAAACAAAAGAAATGGTAATATCAGCAGTTCCATTCTGTTGTATTCAAATTTATGTATTATCAGGTGCTTAAATCTTTAATATATGAATGTCACCTGTTTGTATCTCCTCTATCTGTCCATTTTTCTTGTTCCTAAAGCTTTATTTATTTCCTCGAATACCCATGCTCACTCAAGCTTCCTCCAGACAGCCTAAATCTTTGCCAGAATTGCTTTTTCTTTCCCATTTTCAAGGGCGCGGAATTTGAAATCCTCCGGAAAGATCCAGATTCTTGTTCCTCAAATCCAGATGAAATATACCTTATATCCAAAGCCGACATTGTGGTCTTGGTGTCTAAAATCGAATCATAGCCAAGCGTTGGATAATCCATAAGATCACCTGAAGCTCTACTATGCTTATCAACAGAAAAATCCTCGTGGCTGGAACTTCTGGACATGGGCTCTTTTATTTCATCAAACTCATCGCACACAAGCTTTAAGGCTTGAACAACTTCACCCATAAATGGACGGTGAGTTACTTCTGGCTGCACGCACATTGATGCAATCGCTGCTACTTTGGATACACTGTCGAATGGGATATTTAGCTTGAAAGATGAGTCAATGATTGTTGCTAAGGCATCTTTGTCTGTGAGCAGAGGACGTGCCCAAGCAACAAGATTTTCCTGACCCAGTGGCAGTGACAAGTCCACGGGCTTTCTTCCTGTTAAGAGCTCAAGGAGAACTACACCATAGCTATAAACATCACTTTTCACAAGCAGATGGCCAGTCATTGCATACTCTGGAGCCAAGTAACTGGAAAACAAGTGATTCAGAGAACAAGAGGGATAAATAGGAGGCTTAAGGGAGAAGTATGAATGTGAATTGATATTTACACTCCAAAAGTTCTCCAGTTACACTCCATAAAATATGTGTTTCTGTTGTATAATGGCGTGTAGCTGGAGATTTTTGGAATGTAAATATCAATTCCTTATATGAGTTAAGTAAGTGCATACCCGAAAGTTCCCATAACTTGTGTTGAGACGTGCTTGTTTCCCTCATCAAGTTCTGTTTTAGCTAACCCAAAATCTGAAACTTTAGGTGTAAAATCGTGTTCTAACAAAATGTTGCTTGACTTGAAGTCTCTGTGTATGACACGAGGGCTTGAGTCTTCGTGCAGATAAGCTAAACCCCGAGCTGATCCCAGAGCAATCTTTAATCTGGCGCACCAATCAAGAGGAGCAATTTCCTTTTCAATTCCTGAATTTACAAAAAAAGAAGTCATTGGATTTTCTCGTATACCGATATATAAATACGTAAAAAAAATTGAACAAATAAATGGATTTAGGGGGATTATCTTGACTTGTATGTACCATGTAAGTGAGATTCCACACTTCCATTAGGAACAAGTTCATAGACAAGACAGCGACAATGGTCTTCTGTACAGATACCAATTAATTTCACCAAGTTTCTGTGGTGGA
This sequence comes from Pittosporum tobira, assembly GCA_032359685.1. Lineage (NCBI taxonomy): Eukaryota > Viridiplantae > Streptophyta > Magnoliopsida > Apiales > Pittosporaceae > Pittosporum > Pittosporum tobira. The sequence continues at coordinate 53,396 of JAUMHB010085367.1, forward strand.
GACGACTAAGCATCTCAACTTCTGCCAAAAACTCACGACCACCCTGCTGATCATCTCTCTTCAGAACTTTGACAGCCACATTCCTTCCATCATAGAGAATGCCGCTATATACAAGTCCAAATCCACCCTCCCCGAGAATTCTTGAAGCATTGAAGCTATCTGTGGCTATCTGTATGTCACTCAAACTGAAAATCTTAGCAGTCCCCGTATACGCCAATATGCTAGAACTAAATGACATTGATGCTGAACTGGGCCTGCTTTGGAACATCACAGACTTGGTAGTTCCTGCATAGTTTATATTCACTAATTTTAAGTAGGACTTCTGGATAACCCCAAAGTGTCTACAAGAAACTAGCGATATTTGGGATTCTATTATTTATCACAATATTCCCAGAAAAACGAAATTGAAAAACAGAAAATATCTGGCATATGAATCTGAAAGGAAAGGTTGTGCAGAATTTTCTGACTTGTTAACCAATTGTTGAACTTTATGATTTTAGTAAAAAATGGTGTGTACCTGATGGTATACCATGGGAGGTTTCAAGAATATGAGGAGGTTGTTTGGGTTGACAGATGGAACATCCACATTTCAACAATAAAACCCAAAAAGCAACCGTACAAACAAGGAAAGCTGTGAGTGATGATAGAACAATGACAGCTATCATGCTTCCATCAGTCCCATCCTCCTTTCTCCTCAATACATCCACCCCTAAGGGTTTTATCAGCATTCCATCATTGTCATCCCTAGGATATGGGTGGTCGTCTATATTAGCAGCGCTTGAATGTAATGATGGTGGAGAGGGTGGAAGACCTGTAAATATTAAATCTAAAAAAATTAGAAGCATATAATAATCAGGTACGGTATATAAAATCCACAAAATAATATTAAGGATACTTCAATGAAGCCAGAAGAATCATGGATTGCTGCATAACCTGGATAGTGAACGTGTACCACTTTGTAGGCACCAAATAGGGTCTTATTCATGAGAACATGTCGCATCCAAAACATTTTGTAGATGACAAATGCAGTAGTGGGATCAAAATTCTCTTTTAGTGGCACCAAGTTGACGAGGACAATGGTTTTCTCTAGATGCTGGATGGCTGCATTGGCACCCACTATCCGAACTTGACTTTGGTTTAGTGAAAGGCCAGTTGCAATCTCCTTAGCTAGCTCTGACACCAAAGGGAAAAATGTATATAGGGCAACACCGAAGCCTAGTTTAACTTCAATAGGCCACACACAACTACACGGAGCTCCACCAGGAGTATACGTCAACGGCTCGGTACATGTTACTGATGTACAATCTACATGGAACAAGAGAATTCAAAAGAAGCTCAATATAGTTGCAATACTGAATTATTGATTATTTGCGTAAACAGAATAAAACTTCTATGATCTGCAATTATAATAGGTTGTAACAGAGATACTGATTCTTATCGAAATGCTTCTAACAACTAAAGAGATCAAAATAGAATAAGGGTATGTATGTACCTTCATTAGGAGGGGGAGGTGGTAGTGCCAATACTGGTGAAATTGTAGGCGAGGGCAATGGCACTTGAGATGCAGAACAATGTTAATAATATGGTATATCAAATCTTCTGTAAAATAAAGACAAGTGAGTTTTTCCATACATGTAGGTTGAATTGATGGAATTGTTGGTGATGTTGATGGGCCGTATGCAGTACTCCAGCTCTTTGACGGAGTGGAAGCAGAATCAAGTAGCGAGACTGAAGGTTCTATCCTTCCATCTAATGTTTAGGATGAACAACATGTTGATAAGAAATAACATAATATTTTCAAAGTGGTCAAAATAGCATAATCTTTCAGTTTTGGTACAATGAAATATTGATTTTGTTGGATTAATCAAGAATATAAAAGCGGAATCCCGCACCGTTGGAATTTAATAAACACCAATATTTGATGCCAATAATCAGCTATACTGAGATGCATGTATAACAGTATAAGGAACATTTCTCTTGATTTGATCGATCACAATACAATCAAATTTTAGAACCATGTTCTAGCTCCAAATCCAAAGTTGATGAAGACCCACATCGAATCAATTTACTCCGTCAATTCTACATTACTAGTCACATTCCTAAATTTTACATGCTTTCTCGAGTTTATCCTTAAAGTAGTGAGAGATGATAACTAGATTCTGTTGTTCAAAAGAAATTGAGTCATTTTTAACATAATTGTAAAAATAACTCAAAAAAATTTAAAATTGAGAAACGAAACGGTGGGAGTATCAATTAAATTGATCGAACAAACAAATTAAGAAAAAAAAAACCTAATTACCGGCAAATCGAAGAACTGGCAGAGCATCAAAAATTATGGTGTAGGCTACTATCAACATGAAAACGAGTTGCATTCTCATCTCCCCCAATTCCAAGAAACATGAGTTGAATCCTCAATTTTTTTGCTCTATTTAAAATGACATTCCTTAAACAAGCACCACAACCAAGTTTGATCAGGTGGAAATAAACCCCAGGTTTTGGTTTTCAGTTGAAGCTAAGCTCTGAATTTTACAGAGCTCTGAGAGTCGATTATAAAAAATAAAAAAAAAAAGTGGAACCGATCCTGTAGGAGAAACAGTATAGTTACACATAAAGCAGCACAATGCGTTTGGAAAAGTGGCTTTGGGATGTGGGTGTTGGACACCACCACTTAATTATACACAAGGACAAATGCTGCTATTGCTTACCGCCATTTTCCATATAGTGTGGTATTGCCGAACACGACTAGTTGATAAACTTATCTCCTTCCATCCGGTGAATAAAATATAAAAAATAAGTAAGTTAAAATTTTTATTTTTTTTTTAAATTGACAAAAAATATTTGTAAATATATTTTATAATGATAAAAAAAAATAAAATTATGAGATATAAAGTGAGAATAAAAAAATAATTACAAATTAAAAGTAGTAAACTAAATAATTTTTGTTGAGACAGTGAAAAAATATTCGAGTTCATTTTTTTTAAGAAAGAGGGAGTAGTATATTCTTAAAAATTAATATTTTAAAAATATTTATTTTAATTTATTTAAAATTAATTATAGACTAATACAATAATATTTTTAATTTATTTAAAAAAATTAATCTATCAATAAAATTATTTTTTACAACTTATAATTTATTAGAATTGAGGAATAACTTTTCAGTTGTGTCAAATAGAACCATATTGTATCATACTCTTTTTTTTTTTGTGAACTCGAAAGCATTTATTAAGCAAACACATTAGCACCACATAGTCTTGTTTTTTTTAGCAAGTCTATGTGTCTCGTCTACATAACGACGAGACACCTTAAGAACATTACAAAACTAAAAAAGTTACCTAAATACACAATATTCGCCAAGATAACATTTAAACTATTAGAAACAGTAAAAAACAATTTCAAAAATTTAACTAGGATTAGAGAATTAATGCAGAATTGTACTCATTCGAAAGCTACTTCCTTTGCCCATTTGATAGTTTCTAAGAGAGTTAAAGTTTCTGCCTGAAGGGGGTTTGCTGCCATGACTCTCATCCATCTACCAAAAACTTGGTGTTCATTTTGTACCAAAAACCATCCCACTATCGCTACTTCTTTTTTGCCATTCTGACTGCCGTCTACCTGCATAACAAAATTTGTAGCAAAAGACACATGATCTCTTTTATCCCTACCTAAAGCCACTGTTTCACTTGATTGTTAGAAATAGAGTTGAGATAAGATAATTACAATTTTCTTCTTGATATATCTAATTTTATCCAATCTTTTTTAAAGTCTTCGGCTCGTTTAATTGTTGCTGCTACATTTAGTTTAGCCCCTCTGAATATAATCTCATTTATGTGAATCCAAATTGTCCATAGTGTGCTAGCCCATTTAAGTCTAGTTAGAAAATTTGAATCATTCTCATTATTCTTTTCTTTTAAAGCTAAGATCCATTCGAAAATTTCTTTTACTCTTAGAGCTCCAACTATATTAGAGAAATTAAATCCAATGACAAACCATATTACTCTAGACATTTGAGAGTTGAAGAACATGTGATTAGTAGTTTCCTCTTCTATTTCACAAAATACACATAACCTTAAGATATTATGGAATATTTCCTCCTATTTTTGTTTAAAGGTGTTAAATATATTACTATATTTATAATATTATTATAGTAATAGGTTTTTTATGGTAATAGGTTTCTTAGATTTCAAGTTGGATTAGAATTATGTTATTTATTCTCCAAGTAAGTTAAGCCTATATAAGGCATCTCATATAATTGTTATTTGACACATCAAATTTAATATATCATATTCTTCTACAAAAACTAAACAATTTTGAGCAATTTTTCAAAGAAAAATTTTTATTTTTGTTGGAACCTTTATTTTTCATACCTTTGCAGCGATCAAGTCCTGCTCTTGTTGCTCTGTTCTCTGTAAGCTACTATCCCCAACGTTGCTGAATAAGAGATTGTCAATATCATTATTTCCATTTCATGTGTTTCCTGTGTCTGTTGACATTCTCTGCTGACATAGTCCCTGCATTCATCCCTATAGGAATAGTAGACCGTGAACTTTGTGATTGACAAAATTGATCAAATTTATTCATAACCATTGTATTAAGAGTTCTATTTTTCTTTTTGACTGCAATTCGATAGGCTAATTTTACAGAGAATATTCCGTCAAGAGATTCATTTTAGTAAATTTTATTTTGATTATCAATTTTTGATACTAGTGTGTTCATAATTTTTTTTTAAAATTCGGGAGGAATGATTTCTTTTATATTTTTAACTACATGGTCTATTTCTAGCTACCATGAATAACTCAAAGTTGAATGGATTTATTAAGTAACTATTATATTATTTTAATATGTTTTTTGTGTATTTCAAAATTTATATTATATTATTGTTAAAATATGTTGTATATTTTATGGGAGAGAGAATAAAGAGCAGTGTATTAGTGGGTTATTACTTACCTACAAAAAAGTGTGTAGTGTTTGACACATCCAAAATAAGATAAAAACTTCAATTCCACCACTTCAGTTTGGTAATTTAGTGACTTCTGTTTCTGTGCTGCAATCATAGTCTCTCTTTGAAGCATATTAACTGTTGACTTTATGCCAGCCTAACAATACTCAAGGACCCCAGTCATTATGTGTAGTTTGACTAGTAGTTATGTTTCCGTTTTAAAAAAATAGTCTAATACTTTCATTATGTATTTATCTTTAAAATAATGACAATTTTATTTGGTTTAATTTTATTAAGTGCGTTTAAGTTAATTTGTTATACATGCAAGTAGGATTGTTCATTTCCCATAATTCGAATTGGTGTTGAAATTACCGAACAAGTATCGAACCGAATTAAATTTTTGGTTCATAATTCGGTACCGAGCCGTTTGACCGCTTCCGGTATCGGTTCGAAACATTCGGTTCAGATTTTTCGGTTCGGTTCAGTCTTGGTCTTCTTTTTTTTTTAAATTAAAATTTTTTATTTACTTTTTTAATTCGTAGCAGCATTAACATGTCTACTCTAAGGCAATCAGTTGCCTCCTTTCCTAGTATTGCACGTTTGTTTCACCTGTTTCATTTCAGTTTTTTGATTTTTTAAATTTTATAACCGGTACTGAATCGAAAAAATTCGAACCGAAATTTAATTTTTAAAAAATTAAAAAAATTGAAACAAAAAATTACCTAATCAAAAGTACCGAAACCGTAGTTTGGTTCCAAATTGATAACTGGTACTGAACCAAAAAAATAAAAACCATGAGCATTCCGACATTCAAGACTTCAGTAGTTGCCTGGGCTCAACTTTGTGGACATAATTTTAGTGGCCTTATTCAGGCTTATGGCCCAAAGTACTAAATAGTTGAATCCAGTTTCTTAAAATGGACCGGGCCTAGTGTCTACTCTCTTTCACACGGATAGAGTTTCTCACACGCAAAATACTTTAAAATGAAGAAAAGATTTTTGAAATAAAATAAAATTACACCCGTAAAAGTTGGCATTTCTCAATTAACACTCAGTAATTGAGTGATTAACCGCGTAAAATTTACTAATTTTTCTTATAGTCTCTCTGTCTCCAGTCTCCTTTCCATAAATTCTATTCCTTCTTCTCCAATAAATCAAAATATCCATATATACATATGTATGTGTGTGTGTGTGTGTGTGTGTGTGTGTGTGTGT